>APFE030208237.1:62266-98043 GCA_000404065.3 Pinus taeda
AAGAATTGTTCATTTATGTAATTTAAGGAGGTTTCCCCCTCGAAGAGGCTGAATTCTAAGGCGTTGATCTATCTTTTCTATCTTTTCTTGAGCTAGTTTCATAACATTTGGTATCAGAGCTTTGGATTCTAGGGTTTCGCTGCTCCAAACAGGTAATCATGGAATTTTTGCTATAACCCTTTTTTTGCAACGTTTCAAAAGCTAAAAAAGCAACCCATTTGAGAAAAAATTGCGTTGAATCTTGGGTCCAAATTTTAGATTTGTTCGCGCTATATTTGCGGAGATATGGTCTAAGGAAGTTGGTCTTCTTGCAGACTCCTCAATTTCATTCCAAACAAGTGACCTACGGAAAATCATCATAAATTTCTATCTGAGCATATAATTGAAATTTCGTAAGAAGGTACAGAAATAGGATGGACAGTAGTTTCTTGTATATGTTTTCTAGAACCAAAGGTCGAAACAATGACTCGTGGCACATCGTACACATTCGCTCTACTGAACTAGTCTATAATCAAGTCACTGTGGGAGATTTTGCATAACTCTTCCTTGGAGAGTCCAATTTGGATCAGATTAGCGGCATTGGAAAGAGGAAACAGAGGACTACTAGAGGTCGCAATTTCAAAACTGGATGATCTGAAAGTATAGAGATACATTAGAGGCAATATCGATCTCCTACAAAGTGAAAAAAGGTGTGTAGATTCTTTTAAATTTTTGCTTAAGATTGGTTTGAAAATTTATTTTGAATGAATTCAAAGGGAATAGTAGAGTATTATTATTGGTAACGGATGCCCTGAGGAAAGAAAATGCAAACACCTAGTAAGGAACCTGAAAGCCCTAGCATGACTCATGAAGAAGAGGAAGAAATGCTACATGATATGTCAAAATTACAAGAACAAGTGCAACAAATGTCACGCTCACAAAAGCTAACAGAAGCTAAGACAAATGGCGTGGAATCTAAGATAAAAGGAATGGAAGCTAAGATGGATGATTTGAAGATAGATTTGAAGACAGATTTGAAGGGAGACATGGCAGATTTGAAGACAGACATGGCAAATTTGAAGACAGATTTGACAAATTTTCTAGAAGAAATACTTACTAATGGTGAAAAGGTTGTAAAGGAAACTCATGATGCGAACAAAAGAAATTATAATCATGATTTCATAGAATCTAATGTGGGAGCGAAGACCCAACATATCCCAAAAATCGATATGAGGATGTTTGATGGCAAGGATCCCGCAACATGGATATTATAGATGGAGCAATTTTTCGATCTCAATAATGTGCAAAACACACAAAAGGTACATATTGCAACTTTATATTTGGAACCAAATCAGTTTGTATGGTATCAATGGCTTTGCTCTCGTAAAAAAATTATCACTTGGGCAATTTTTACAGAAGAATTGACAGCACATTATGAGGATACAAAAAGCAACACTTTTTCTAGCCAATTGATAAGTCTCAAACAAAAGGTTCAATAATGGAGCACATTGAGGAGTTCCAAAAATTGAACATAACGGTAAAAAATATTCCAGAGGAGCATAGGATTGATGTGTTCATAGGGTCTTTAAAGGATAATATCGAACATGATGTTTGCCTTTGGGAACTTGATTCATTAGAGAAGGCATTCAGATTAGCAAGAAAAATGGAAAGCAAAATTATGGCAACCAGGAAGCATACCACTCACAACTATAAAAATGGAAGTGTTGTTGCCTCTAGTCTTCCATAAATTCATCCTCCTTGATCAAGATAGCATCCTCCATCTTCCTTGATTCATGTATCAAAGAGATTTTTCCTAGTATGAACACATGATTGTTTTTACTAGATGGTTCCATGGGTTGCTTGCCTTTACTATCTAAAGGTGCTCCTAAGGGAGGGTCTTGTTTTGGAGCCCTGTTTCGAAGAAAACTAGTGTCTTTTCAATTTGCTAGTCCCACTAAGATGGGTAGCTATCTTAGAAACAAACAATTCAAAGTGCTTCAAGATTTCCTTTATGTATGATAGAGAAGAGAGAAGCAAAGAGGACCAACCTGTATCTTTCACTCGGCTCCTTGCTTGTTTCCTCTCTCCCCTGATAGAGCTTGCCACTCTTCTCTTGCTTGTCTTGCTTTATAGAATACCTGTAGAGGCAAAGCAACAAAACACTATCAAATCATCTCGATCTATGATATCATAAACAATGTAGAATTAGAAATACATTAACCATACAATTGCATCTACAAATAACAAGATTCACAAGTACACGATTATATGGAGGAAAAGTCAAAGAACTTTATTGATAGTAGAAATAGAAGAGAGGATTACAACCCAGCTATATGATCCAGCATCATCCTCCCAGCATGAAAGCCCTCTTCACCTCATGAAAAGCAAGATCACCCAACAATACAATGTTTCTTCTCAAAGAGAAACCAACAACACTTCCTTACAAATTACAAAATTCCAGCCTCCAGATCTCTCAGCTGAGGGATCCATTTATAGATATTTGTAGAGGGGTGAGTCAGCTTTTTGATTTTTGATTAGTGTCATTTCATTGATAGTTCTTGGTTCCACTTGGTGATTTCATGATCTCTTACTCATCCTTGGTCGAATTCAGAGAGGCAAGTGTCATATGAGAAGTTTCGAGAAGATTCCTTAGGCATCCACTTAGCAAACTGTTACACAGTAATTTGTCACCGTTTGTCACCGTTCCTATTACCCCTCTCCTGCATCTTGGAGGACTCATTCTGGGACTTGTGAGAAGTGACAAGACTTGAAACCACTTGCATCATTCACCTCTGAACATGAGCTTCATATGCCCTGAAGACATCTCCTACACCTTGCCCTTAAAAGTAGCCCTTTTTACATTAGCGCTGGTCCACTATGTACTGCCCACGCCAATGGGGAAAATCCTATAAAAGGGGCGTGCCATTAGCGCTTTGTCCCAGAGTCGCAATCGCGCCAACCTTTTTGGGCAAAGTTTTTAACCAATCAACCTCCGAAAGTTCTATCCAACTCATTCACCAACTGAATCCAAGTTAAGTGAGGATGGTTTGGCTTCGAATCTCTTTGAATGGGAAGTAGTTTGCCACCATTCCATAGAAGTTTCCAAGTGATGAAGCCAAATCCATTATTATTGTGATTGATCTTATCTCTTCCTTTTCATCTATAAAAGCTTGTCTCCATGCCTTGAGCAAGCTAGTTCTAGTTCTGGTGGTAATTATACTTGTGCTGAAAGGAAGATATCAAGAGATTAGAGTTGCAAGAGCCTTCTTTGTGTCCATAAGGCTTAACCTAAGTAAGGAGATCTTGTCACCAAAGAGAGAGAGGCTTGTCCCTCATCCCTTCAAGCTTTGCAAGACTTGTGTAGCTGAGCACCCAGCCAAAGGAGGACTTGATGTCAGGATGCTTGTTGTATTCTCCTTTGTTGATTATTAATAATAGATGACTATCATTATGGTTCCATTCTCATTGTTGTGATGATTAATGTTGAATTATGTCCTTCCTTACTGATGTATAATTGCATATATTAGATTTCACGCTTGCATTTGTGTTGTTCTCTTTGTGTGCAGGTGTCCATTCACGAGGATAGTGGAGGATTGTGACCGGCCAAGGAAAAGGAGCATGGGCGACGTCTCTTCTACAAACAAAAGCATTGGAACTCAAGTAGGTCTTCATCACCTACCTTTTATTTGAAATTAGGAACTTGCGTGATAGCATTGTTTGATTGTTGCTAGACCTGTTCTGGGCTAGTAGGGATCGCCTCTATCCGTAGAGGGGATTTACCTCTCCAACACAAACTGTCTCTGCCATTTGTCTACTCTCACTCATCACACCCTATAGAAGGCCTTTTCAGTCTGCATCACATCTCCCGTGTGTATTAGGTGAGATGCATCGCACCTTGACCATGGAGCAGTCTGTATGGTCCAGTTTTGGTCAGTTCTGAGTGGTTTTTCAGGTAGAACCTCTGGGAAATGATGTAATCAGTTGACCATGATTCTTTAGGGTGTGATACAACACTTTTAGGGGTTTAAGAGCCCTTGGTTTATTGACATATGTGATTGGGGTTGCAGTGCCCAAATATGTCTATAACAAGCGCCTGAGCCTTCTGGTAAGTTTACTAGTAGGTCAAAGTTGTTACTCATAGCTTGTATCTTGGGGGTGTTGGAGGTGATGGGATTTTTATTGTGGCACCTTTTAGTAGGGATTTTTGTAAAACCTTTGCCATCACTATCCTTTGCTTCTTTTGTGTCCTTTTGAGGCTTATTAAGAGGGAAATCTCATAACAAATGTCCATCAACATGAAATTTTCTTCACCTAAAAGGCACATGCTCATAGTTGAGGGTTTGTATCTAGTTTATGTCCTCTAATTCTAAGGTAATAAATTCTGGAAGGGTGTTAGAAATGTTCATATATACACAAATTCAAGCATAATAGGTATGCATACCTTGTCTTGTTTTGTCCGACAGGCTCAGGAAGTCTACCATATTATTTATAATATCCTCCAATGTCTCAGGATCCCAATATTCATGAGGGAGGGAATACATGCATAACCAAACCGATGCCTAGGAGAAATATTCTTTGTTAGGGTTGAAGCATTCCACCGAGTGATACATATACAACCTAATCGAGTTGAAAAATTAGGATCCCCCCTCTAGAACAACACTTAAGTCTTCTCTTCTTGAGATAATTACCATGAAGAAACCTTTTGATCCTATTTTTACCTCATAGTGAGCCTTTGGATTCCATCTTGAAACTATCCAATGAGGATAACTTTTTTCATTGGTCATATCCATATAAAATTACAAATTAGGAGATCAGGAAGAAACAAAGAACCAATAGAATAAAGGATCCAAAAAACATCAACCTAATTTGAGTTTCTTGAATCCTTCATAGTACCTGTTCAAAATGGAAGTGAAGGTTCATATTAACTCATACCATGGTGATATTAACAATCTAAAGATAAACCATTGGTTGCAACAACTAGAAGTGTATTTCAATGTCCATCACATTAAGGAAGAACAAAATATTTCATTTTTGCAGTTAACAGTAGGCCATTGCCTAACTTAGTGGGAAATCCACACAAAGACCTTGAGGTTGGAGGGAGAACCTCTAGTGACTAAGTGAGAGGACTTTAAAACCCTCATTAAGTCACAATTTTACCCTATTGAGTATGACAAGGACTAGTGGATTTGGTGGCACCACTTCAGGAAAACGTTGGGGCAAAGGATGTACGAGTACACCAGAGAGTTTAGAAATATGGCCATAATGTTAGGTATCTCCCAAAAAAATGTAGATGTACTCAAGTATTTTGGGGGTCTACACTTCCATTTACGGAAGAAAGTGATGTTGTTTAAGCCCAAATCAATGGACGAGGATTGTGTATAAGCACAATACCTAGAGAATATAAGCTTGAAGAAAGTGTAATCAAGTGGATCAAAGTAGAAGGAGAAAAAGGGTACTCCTAAGGAGGGGAAGAAGTAGAAATGGGGAAACAGAAAAAATACGGTAGCCATGGAACATTGGTGCAAATATCCTAGGAACCACTACAACATTGATGACAATACAGAGGATAGGTGTTCAAAGTTGCATCTCGAGCTTAACCTGAAGAACAAAAAGAAAGAAAATAAAAAATAAGTGTTATCGGGAAAACTAGTGTCCATTCAGAGCTACTAGTCCCACTAAGATTGGTAGCTATCTTAGAAACAAACAAACTAAAGTAACTTGTGTTTTCCTTTATGAGAGATAGATGAGAAATAAGCAGAGAGTACCAACCTCAGTCTTTCGCTTGGCTCCTTACTTGTTTCCTTTCCCCTTTGACAGAAATTCACCACTCTTTCCTCACATGTCCCGCTTCAAAGAACACCTGTGGAGTCAAAGCAACATGATACCATCAAAGCATAGAGATCTATAACCATAAACAATATAGGATCAGATATATATTAACCATATAAATGCATATATCAAGACAAGATTTAGAGATACACAAACATATGGAGGAAAACTCAAATAGCTTTATTGATAGAAGTAGTAGAAGAGAGGATTATGACCCATTGGTCTGACCCAACACCATCCTCCCAACATGAAAGTGCTCTTCACCTCATGAAAAGCTTAGATCACCAAACAATGTTGCATAGGGAAACCAACAACACTTCCTTACAAAATACAAAGTTCCAGCCTCTGGATCTCTAGGATGAGGGATCCATATATAGATGTTTGCAGGTGGGTGAGTTAGCTTATGGGATTTTGATTAGTTTCATCTCTCTATAGTTCTTGGTTCCACTTGGAGATTTCATGATCTCTTACTCATCCCTGGGTGAATTCAAAGAGGCAAGTGTCAAATGGGCAATTTCTAGAAGATTCTCTGGGCTTCCACCTAGCCAACTGCCTCTGCCATTTGTCTGATCTCACTCATCGCACTCTATAGAAGGGCTTTCTAGTATGCATCGCACTTTTTGCATGTGGCAGGTGGGATGCATCTCACCCTTAGCATTGAGTAGTTTGTATGGTCCTGTTTTGACCAGTTCTGAGTAGTTTTTCAGGGAGAACTTCTAGGAGATGATGTAATCAGCTGACCTTGCTCCTTTAGGGTATGAAACAAAACTTTTAGGGACTTAGAAGCCCTCGGTTTATGGACATATGCGATTGGGGTTGCAGTGCCCAAATATGTCTATAACAGTTGCCCCCTAAAGCATGAGGTCATAAATCCTTTTGATGTTGGGTGAAATGCTTTATCATGAGGATCCGAGGTTTTTTGAACTGGAAGGTGACCTGTAATAAGATATAATACACTACATTATCTTCATAATATTTTCATGATCTAGCTGAGGCGGGCATTCCCATGCTCAACTTTATAAATTCATTTTCATGTACATAGGATAGACAAACATCTGTGTGGTAGAATGATGATTCTGATAGAGCCATCATCCTTTGGCTTGGATGATTATCTATGCAGCTATGATGTACATTTGATGTCTTTATTTTTCCTGAATATATCATGGCCCGGATGGATGAAACTAGATCTGAGGTCTTCAAACTTGTTCAATCTTCACCCGGAGTACAAGTCAATCCATGTGAAAAGATATTCTGAAGTCGAACGTGGAAACACATTGCCTGATTACCAGCCAATCATGTAAGCTATTAACAGGCACGAGAGGAATCACCGATAATGATAATGACCCTCAAGGTACTACAGTACAATTAACGTGGTGTGAAAATGGGACTTGATGTCGAACACCACACAAAATATTTCGGTCGAAGGCCATTGATGTAAACTTGTCGCCGGAAGTGAGAAACTTTCCATTGAGGCATGCAAGCTTCAAAGTACTGAAAGGGTTGTTCCTAGGTTGACTTCTTAGATAATGAGCTGATGTCGACAAGAAGAGACCCGTCGTATGAGGGCCTTAATGAATCCCACATCTACGACATGGAATGGAGCAAATGATTTTGTGGAGGTGAAAACAATCTGTTGATACAAGGTTCAGGGTGGCGGTCATGAAAGAATGAAGCGTGAAGGTATTGCAGTGGATGAGACACAAGCTGGGTTGGTGAATTCTTTGAGTGACTTATCTTGAACATATCGGTGAAACTAAAATGGATTGGTAGCATTAACCCCAAAAATGGATGGTATGGTGGACCAATGGTGATATGGCCGGTGAACACAATAACCCAACCTGACTCAATCATGGTGATGGAGTGAAAGTGTCATGTTCAAGAGCGACCTACTACCAATAAAGTTTCTTCAATTTTTCTTCCCAATTTTCCCCAATCATTGCTGACCAATGCCTCTTTATTTTTGTCAAGCTTGAGGAGGATAACATATGCTTGTTCTATAATTTTCCCTTCAGGCAAACTCGTTGTTATGTTTTAACGAGCCTAGCAACAGTGAAACTCGCTCTTGTCTGCATGGACAAGTTTGTCGCTATTGTTTTAACGAGTTTAATGACAAAGATAACTCGGTCCTTTTCAATTTTAGAGAGTCTGAAAAAAGATGGAAAGGAAACTCCAGTAATCCTTTTTCATAATATAATCACTTAAGTCCGAAAAAGTGTAAAATAATACGCAAGGGATTACTTTTGGATAGTTTTAACGAGTTGAACAAGACAAACGCTCGATATTTTTGTGTAATGATCCCTCAGGTCCAAAAAGATTAAAATCTAGAGGAGGGATAGCACTTCCAATCGCTTTAACAAGCTGGAGAGGCCAATTTCTCGTCAATCTTTTCATATTTTACAAGTCAGATGAAAAGAGCTTAAAGGAGACTCATTTTCTGAGGAACGAGTGATGTTTTTGGATAACAACTGGTTCTAGGTAAGGTTTGGAACTTTTCAATCATGGCAGTGTAAAGAAGGTGGCTAATAGGATCACTCATCGCAACTATTCCTCAAAAGGGGTAAACAATCAAATGGAGGCGTATGATCGGCTAAAAATGAGTGGAGGTGATGGTAAGAACACAACCAAGGCTCAAAGGCTGATAATAATGTGATCACAATGGTTATTTACTGAAGGCGGGTTCATTTTTTAATGAGCTTAAACTTTGGTGGAACATGTGCTCATTACTAGGTTTATTTTTTAACAAGCTTGAACTTCGCGTAAAACTGCTCGTGATCATGGTCATTGATATTCGATTCACTATTAACACTATGTTCTTTTGACATTCGTACTACCTATTCAATTGCTCCATCAAACTGATTAGAAATGAGAATACATACTTGAAAAATGAGTTTAAAAATTAATATCATACTTGAATTACGTGAAAACTAACTTAAAAGTAGTTTTTACCCCTCATTTTACCATTTCATTTGAATTTGGGATTGTTGGAGCTCTGGAGGTTTTCCCCCTTGATTTTCATCAGCTGATTGTAGAAGATTCTGCAGATGGTTTTTGGTGCTGTCTGGACTAGGTAGGAACTAAACCTGAGCTCTTCAATTGCATTCTTTCCTTTATGAGTTCTGAGCATGTTTTCCTGCTTTTCTGAGCCTCTAGGGTTTGAATAATTCGTTCTGTCTCCATCGCACCTAGTATACATCAAAATGTGCGATGCATACTAGGCCAGCCATTGGCCAGTTAGTATGCATCCCACCCAGTACATAGCTAGGGTACAATGGGCGCAAGGAGGAAAACGTTTGCACTGATTTTTCATGGAAATTTTGCCTGTTTTTTGCCAAATTAGGATCCTAATCCTTCTCTTGTTTGTTTTTCAGAGATTCATCGAAGCAAAATGGTTGTTACATGGTGTGAATGTGAGCATGAATAAGAGGACATGGTTGTCTCACATGATCCAAGTACGGTAACTGCATTGTAGAACTGTGGTTTTCTCAAGTTCTTCCACATATCTAACATGAGGCAACAATTCAACTTGTTGCAATATTTCCTTGATGCATGGGATCCTACCAACCAAGTGTTCCAGATTAGAGGAAAATCCATCCCTTTTTCTATTGAGGACATCTACTTTTTGACCGGTTTATCGAGGCGTGGTGCCCCTCTCCCACTATCAGGTTCTACCCGTGGGGGCGAATCCCCAAGGGATTATATTTTCCGATACTGTAGAGAAGGATCTCAGCCGAGCAGGGATTGCAAGATCAGTATCCAAGATGTCACTGACCGGTCCTTGAGGACTATCTTATTTACCTTTGCTAGATTGGCTAGTAGTGCGACCCTTCACTTGGCCAACAGGTCCTATATGCAGTATGCCTTGGAATGGCTCGAACCAAAGGTATTCAACTGGTGTGATGTAGTACTTCTGGTGATAAAAGAACAGCTTACTAAGGTGAAAAATTGAAGTTCCAAGAACTTTGGCTATGGTTATATTTTGACCGCTTTCGCCTTGGAGAAGATTCCACTGATGCAGCCACAATACATTTCACTTGGTCTGCCACCACTGACTAAGCCACAAATGTAGAGATGGGTTGAAGTTATGGCCAGGCATGCTGGTCAATCGCCGGTTTCATTCTCTGATGCCTTCTTCGAGTGTTTCAACCGTCAGCAAATGGTTTATGCGGAGTATCCATATGCTGGGATGGATTTCCAGCGTGACCCAAATTTGGTGCTGTCGGCTGACGAGCAGTGGGGTGTCATAGGTAAAAATATTTGACCATGTCTCTGTTTATTGCTTTTATAATGTTCTTGTGCTTTTTAAATGTTTATCAAGACTAATCGAAACTCATGTGTTCGTGTAGATATCAGATCGATGCGACCAACAGTGCGGCTTAGAGCAGCAGCTGTCGTTCCAGCAGGAGAGGCTATAGGGAGGGTTGTCCTTCACGATATGGATGTATCCAAGACTCTTGCAATGTTGGAAGATAAGATCAAGGGTCTCACCCTTGGTATTCAGGATGTGAGGATCGACGAGCTGCCTCAGAGATTACAACGCCATACTGCTAGCATGTCGAGCCGATGGACTAGGCTCTTACGCATGATTGCATAGGTGGTGACTTGTTATCACCAGCACCATTAGATTAGGGTGCCCCCTTGCATTTTGATTTTTTGGGTCATATGACCAATTTTGTCTTGGACACAGAACACTATGTACAAACTATAAACAATTATATATATTTTTTATTTTCGGAGCTTTATTTTGGTTAAGTTATATGATCTTGATGCAAATATTGATGAAATGCTTTTCTTTTATAAATTTTGCAAATGTCTATCTAACACATAATTTGCTAATGAATCAGTTAATTTGTTTAAGTTTATGGAAATGTGTTGATATTGAATAGAATCAAACTGCCTTTCCAAAATCTTGACCCTTAGGAACATATGATAAATAGCTGGATTCCGAATGGAATAGATGCCGGTAAATAGTAGAATGATGAGTTGTGAGTCTAGCCTGACGAAAAGTCAGCGTATGCCATGCACGCTGGCATTAGAGAGGAGCTCTATCAACGCGCTGTATTCAGCGATGTTGTTTGTCGATCGACCAATACATACCCCTCTAAAACTCACTAACTCACCGCCTGGATCAAAGATGGCCCAAGCTGCAGAAGATAGGTTCCGTGTACTACGACTTGCTCCGTCAGCGTATCCAACAAATGATTCCAATAGGTTCGACATCTGTAAAAAAATGCAAAAGTGCATTACCTAACCAAAACGATCACTCTTAACGAAAACAAAAATGTAACAAAAGCATATGAAGAGGTTACTACGATGAGTCAAGCATAGTAACGCTTAAGGTACAACCCATTTCAGGGTTGCGACAATGGAATCCCATCGTAATCGCCTAGCTCATAGGCTCATTTTTCTAATACACGCTTAACAATATAGGGACCCATCCACAAAGATTGGAACTTACCTGCTCCCAATTTATCGGATTCCTGGTCGTAAAGTAAGACTATGTCACCTTCTGAGAAGACACGGGGTTTGACATTCTTGCCAAACTATGCCTTGAATCATTTCTTATGTGCTTCATTAGCCAAGGCGGTGTCATGACGGGTTTCATCCAGTTGGATTAATTCCAAGGAACGAGTCTCCTCCTCTGAAGTTCCGGGTGAGAAGGTTGACTGCGAGCTTGACGGACAAAATTTTGCACAGAACTGGTAAGATCGCTTCCAGGAAATACACCAGCTGAAAGGGTGTAAACCTGGTCTCATTTCTCACCTATGTCTAGTATGCCCACAAGGTTGAGTACAGGATTAGGTGCCAACTCTGTTTATGGACTCCAATCATCCTTTGTAGGCATGCATTTCAGGACTTTGTTGATCACCTTAACTTGCCCGTTAGCTTGTGGATAATACGGAGTAGAGCTATCATGGGACAATCCTAATTTGGCAGCCAATTCAACCATCATGTGATTGCGGAAATGTGATCCATGATCTGTGACTATAGCTTGTGGAACATCGAATCTAGAGACTACATGATTGAAAAAGAAAAGAGCAGCTGTTTCAACGCTGTTGTTTAATGTAGGCATCGCCTCGGCCCATTTCGTAGAATAATCAACTGCAATTATGATATAACCATGCCCCCCGACCGAGGTGGGGTTACATGTCATGAAATCTATGCCCCATTTGGCAAATGGCCCAACAATGACTACTAGATGCAGAGGTGCGGGTGGTATTCTGGTTTTGCGGTCGAAGATTTGACAAGCATGGCAACTTCTGACTGCTGTTATAAAATCTTTGAAAATTGTTGGCCAGAAGTAACCTACTCATAAAATCTTTTGTGCCATATCTTAACTAGATTGATTCCCCCCACACATGCCTAAATGACAATCGTTCAAAACTTTTTCGGCCTCCTCATGGGTGAGGCACCTTCGTAAAACTGTATCGATACCATGACGATAAAGTGTATCATCGACGATCATGTAGTCTTTTGGTTGGTATCGAGTACGTCGTTGTTCTAAGCAAGAGGTGTAAGACCTATATGTTTGGGTTTGGAGACAGATGATTATAACTCCATACCATGGATCCCTTGAAGATATCATAAACAAAGATTCATCGACGATTGTTGCTTTGGATGTTGAATCATTGGATGACGATGGGAAGTCACATAGTAACTCCATGAAAACCAGAGCTTTCTCTGATTTGGACTTTATGAATTCCAGATCAAACTCTTTCAAAATTACTATCCATTTCAAATATTTGCCTCCAAGCAACTGTCACGACAAGATGTAAATCATGGGGTTGCAATCTGACAAAATGGTAGTTTTTCAAATCTATGTATTGCTTGAATAGCTACGAGAGCCATCTTTTCAACATAGGAGTACTTTATTTCTATATCATTTAAGTTTTGACTTAAATAATAGACAGGATGTTCAATTCCATTGTCTTCTTGAACTAAAACCATTCTGATGGTCGTATCTGCCACAACTAGATACAGGTTAAAGTCTTTTTGATAGTCAGGAGCATACATTAATGATTCTTTTATTAGGGGTTCCTTTAGAGAATCAAAGGAATCTTGAATGACCTGATCCCAATTGAATGGCACTTATTTTTTCAAAAGACGCATATAACCTTTAGCAAGTTCAGTGTAATTTGGAATGAACCTCCTTAGAAATTTTGCTTTCCCTTGGAGTTTTTAAATCTGAAGCAAATTTGAAGGTGGAGGTAGATTGATGATTGCCTGAACCTTACATGGGTCAAGTTGAATCCTGTCTTTTGAAACTAAAAAGCCAAGTAAATGACCAGAACTGACACAAAACACACACTTGTGCGGATTGAGTTGTATCTTGTAGTATCGGCAATGTAGAAATATTGCTCTCAAACACTGCGGATGTTCGGTCCGCTTTCGTGAATGATCTGGAAGGTCGTCGAGGTATGGTTGAACAATGTTCTTGATGTCATGGAAGGCATAATTCATAGCCCTATGAAAGGTTGCCCCTACGTTCTTTAAACCAAAAGGTAGCTTGCGGTATGCGAATGTGCCCCATGGACAAATAAATGCAGTCTTTGACTGGTCCTGTGGGTGTATCTTTATTTGATTATACCCAGAAAATCCATCCACAAATGAAAATATTTCGCATCTGGCACATTCATCAATTATCTGGTCGATGAAGGGTGTAGCGTAGTTATCCTTTGGACAAGCTTGATTTACATCCCTATAATCGATGCACACTCTAATCATTCCTTTATTTTTCATCACAGGAACAATGTTCGATACCCAATCAGTTAGAGGAATCGGGTAAATGAAACCACCATGAAGAAGTTTTTCAACTTCTGCCTTGATGGCAGCGTCTTTCTTCGAGTGCACCTGCCGAAGTAGTTTTCGTACTGGTTTGACATCTGGATACATCTTAATTTCGTGTTCAACTATGCTCGAGTCAATGCCTGGCATTTCTTCATATGACCATGCAAAGAAATCTCTGAACTCGCGAAAGAGAGCGTAATATACTACCAGTTCTGAAGAAGAACAAGATTTATCAACATGAATATTCTCTACAACATCTAGTTTGGTCAAGATATTTATGGCGATAGTTTCTTTAATATTGGACATATTTCACTCAGAATCCACCGTATTTACAATATTTGATAGAAAATAAAAAACTAAAGGATGATTAAGGTCGCTGGAGCAATCTTCGTTGTAATTCAGAAGATGGGAACGATGGTGGTAATCTTCCCATGGCCCCCCCTATCATCATTGACTGAACAATTCCTTCGTCTGTAGAATGTACATGCGACCAAGGATTTGAAGAGGTACCATATTCCTTAGACCTATCTACCCAAACGCTCGATGAGTGTTGATTTGGGTTTACCACCCATGACGAGAACATTGATTGCTACAATATTTCTATTGGGCTTGGAGGCAATACCTAGTGATGATCCATGCTAACATCGTGTTCTAAGATCTTTTGAATAGAAGATACCATATTGCAGGTTCCCACCATGGCCACTTCTGCCAGAATGTTTGGAGGTGGTAGGGCAAAAGTAGCCATCAATGTAGGGTCTTTAGCAGGCCTACTCTGATATTTTGAAGCAATTGAGAGCTTTCGTGGATCATCGGGATGGTTCTCGTAACTTGTGAACTATTGGGGAGAAAGTTTTGTTGGTCGACGATTGCGATTCCTCCTTGGAAAGGAAATGCAATCTTTCTGAAGTATATTGACACAACAACAGCCATAGCATAAATCCAAGGCCTTCCCAGTAGGATGTTGTAATCGAGGTTTCCATCGATAACTTGAACATCAATTTCTACTGTTTTCCCCCCCAGTTCAACTTGCAAGTTACTTAAAATCCCATACAGGGTGTATGTTTGTCTGTCGAATGCTTTTAATGTCGTTGATGATTTGGAAAAGGGTGGTGATCCTAAAGTTTTCCAGCAACTCATTGACATAATACATGTAGATGCCCCCTCATCAATAATTGTTCGATGAACAGTTTTGTTGAGGGATTTCACTTGAATGAGGAAGGAGAGTTCAACTGGTAACTAAGGTTCATATCCTTTATGATTAAAGGCCACAAGATTGGAATCCGCTGGGTCAACCCCACCTATTGCTGATAATAGAGCCTGCTTTTGAGAGGGGAAATTTTGCAGTACTTCAAGTGTCGATGTAACTGACAGCGATTGGGCCAATTCCTATACTATATTATAATTTTGTGCTACTTTGGCACGAGGATTAAATGTCGATTTGTGTGCTACACCCTTTGGCGGCTTTATTGTTAGCTTAGGAATGATGGGTGGCACAACTTCGGTCGAATTTGTTGTAAAACTACTAGGTTGATCAGTAGCCTTGTTGTTCGACAACTATGGATTCTTGTAATCTTTATTCCTTGTCGATATCAAAGCATCATTTTTTTATTTCAAAATGGACAACATAAGCACTTGGGATGGGGAAGCATTGTCGCTAGCAGCCAGATTGGTTCCTGGGTTTGGAAATGGATCAGTCAATACCGCTAAGGTTTTGAGTTCTTGAAAAATTTCTTAATCTCAGCTTTATCCAGACAGTCTTTCGTCCAATGATCCTCATCACATATAAAGCATGGATGACCTGGTTTCTTTTTCCCAGAGGGGTTTTCAGAAGATTTTTCAGGGGACGAATCAGCCTGCTTCTTCTTTTTCCCTTTCTTTTTCTTCTTACTTCCTGGTTGCTTCGGTTATTTGCCTTTGTCAGTTGACACGGCATTAACCTCTGAGGTAAGAAGTTCTTCATTTTCATTTTGACCAAAAACTGTACAAGCTTTCTTCGATGTAGCCTTTGCGGTTTTCGTGCTAGTCGTACCTACCACGCCATTGCTGGCATGAGAGTCTTTGTTTGATTTAGGAGGAGGAGGAACGGAAAAATTTGATTTAGGAGCATTAGTGATTTTGTCGTAGAGTGTGCCAGACTAAGTATAGATCAAGTCTAGATATTGCGCACGAGCAATGGCTTGCTCTTTAGTGACGACTCCTCCCTTAGCCACATCTTTTGTAATAGAAGGTAACAATGAATTAATAAACCATTCAACTAGTAGCTGACTAGGAACATATGCTCTTACCATTCTACGATGACGTTGCCACTCATGGATATGATCAGATATGTGAGTGGCTGTCATCTGCTTGAAATTGTTAAGAAGCTCCGTTCCTGTTTCGTACCTTATTGGTAACTGAAAATGGGTTGAAAAGGTGGTGGCAAGGGCGTTGAAGTTATCAAATGAAGCTCTAGGAAATTCAATGTACCATTTTGCTACCAGACCAGTTAACGTTTGCTGAAAAAGGCGAAGCCTAATCGAATCATCATTGAGAGTGTTGGATGAACACCACAGATCAAAGGTCATCACATGATTCGACGGATCTTCACCCTGATTTCCATTAAATCTAGGAATATCTGACGGAAGTTTATGAGGAATTACCAACCACCAAGGGGCATAAGCAATTGGATTTTTTGTTAGCCGATTTAGATCTGGTAACTCTAAAGTTGCCACGAAGGGCAACTGTTGATTCAGGTTCCATGGAGCATACCTAGGATAAGATGGGATCGCCTGAGCAGTGGGTCTTTGCATACCAACATAATGTATTTGATGTTGATAACTTTGATAAGGTTGATGGGCATAACCATTATGATATGATTGATGTTGACTGTTTTGAATATACGACTACCCATTACCCGCAAAGCTTTGCTGCTCAGGTCCTCGGTAAGCTTGTTGGAATTGCAGTTGTTGATATTGCACCAGCCATGGTTGTGAAGCCATGTGTTGTTGTCCAATACTAGATGTTTGACCAAGATGAGGGGTAATAGTACCTGTTTGAGCCTAAGTCACTCTAGTTAAGGAGCCTCTAATCGGTGATTGTGGTTGTGTCGTGGGGACAAGAGGCTGTTGTATTACGACCTGAGAAACTTGAGGTTGACATACAAAAGGCAACGTTTGTACTTGTGACACCATCACAATAGCCGATGTAGTGGGGATATTCGACACAGGTAGACTTAGTTGCATTGAATATACAACTCTTGGCTGTTGAGGCAGTATTGGCACCCAATCACTCAATGTGATTCCAGTTTGACCCAAATTCTATTGTGAACTCTCATATGGTTGTTCTCCCGGAGGGAACCATGAAAGGGCATACTCCTTCCCATACAGTGGCAATCGAGTGTTCAAAGGAAAAATTGGCCTTTGGAGACTGGAATGCCCAAATTGACACTGTTGCAAAGGATCAATTTGCTGAGACTCAACATACGAGATTCCAGATAAGGTATTGGATGAACGAATGGGAATAGACCATACAATCGAAATAGTCCCTGGGTGGACTCCATGTAGTGGTTGAGAGCGAGTTGGGATAGATGGTATACCAATGAACATTGTCAGAGTGGCAGCAGGAAGTTCCGCTGCTGCTGTGTTAGATGACACAGTCCTAGATGTCAATGGTTGTTCAAACATATCGAGTCTATCCAAAAGATTTCCTAGCGATTCTACAGGAACTTGCAATGAAGGATGACTAACTTCTGTCGTAGAAGGATATAGATGGGTCCCAATTCCAAAATGCAATGGAGTACTAGATGGAAGATCCTTTGCAATATCTTCTATAACAATCAATCCAGGTGGAAGAGGTAGACTATTGGGTCCGTAAAATATTTCTGGTGCCGAAGAAGGTGTCTGCAGCGACAAATGTCGGAGGGTCAACACCTCTGAATCAGCCCTAGATGGAGTCGATTTAGGAATAAAAGTGTTTACCGTTACACTAGGATCAGTTCTAATGTCCTCTTGTGATTGTGGAACTTCTTCTATAGAGGCAGGGATACCAGAAATGGTTGGAGTAACTGGAGTCTCTGAGGATGTTGAAACATAAGTTTCAAACAAATTAGGAGACTTTGACCCAATTAAATGAGATCGCTTGGCCCAGAATTCTTTCGTTTCCGGAGTAAAGGTTGGTTGACTCATTAGTCTCCGCGAACGACAAGGTTTCGATTGACTTTCTTCCACGATTTCGGATTACTTGATCAACTCAAAATAAAATGGGGAAATTTGATTCCGAAGCAAATGAATTTTAGACACGTTTACAGAACTTGCTTTTTCAATTTTTAAGAGTCGAGAAAAATCTAAAGATGACTCTAGTCGCCTTCGATTTTTAATGAGCCTGAAGTGACAAGTGCTTAGATGGACCTTTCCTTTTAAGGAGTCTGAAAAGGAACAAAAGCAACTACTCTGGAAATCTAGACAGAGGGATTACCAAACCAATAGCAAAACTGCATAATAATTTTTATGGTACGGTAGTCAATCTTCCTGAATGTTGTGTTCAGTGCATTGCAATCTATAGGGTGGCAGACATGACTTCCTAAGGATAAAGGATATATCCTATTGTGGTCTCCTAATATATACTCGATGGTATGTGGGAGCACAAGTCTGTACTAGCACTTGTCATCTCAAAGAGGAGGAATCACCTAACCTACGATGAAAGTGATAGTTACTAGGCTTTACGACACCGGAATACGTCTCTAGCCTAGACTTCTAAATGTTGCGTGTTAGGTTCCAAAGCGTTTTTATGTTCATTGAATTTATTTTACAGTTGATCTTTCTTAAGAAGTTTTCCTTTAAGGTTCACCACGTGATGTAGATATACAATTCCTAAATATGCAACCTAAGATGATAAACAGTCGTTTACTCTTCTTTTTGGAATGAAAATCCTAGCTACTAAGGAAAGAGAAACAAAATTATTTCAACATAGAGCAGAGAGCATACACTAAGATGTACTGTCCTAAATCAATTTCCACAAGCAGTCTAAATGCGAATGCACATGCATGTATTTGTTTTCCGCTTTCTTAATGTGTGAATGACAAAAAGAATGCTAAGTACAAATTTGAATTATATTTTCTTTCAAAGCGACAGTACTAACAATTTTCTTTTCAAAAGACAAAAGGAAGACAAGGACGACACTTTGCGATTTTGAATTGGAAACTGCTTTTGACACTTGAAATACTATTAATTCAAATCAAATACAAGAGTTACAGTGTAATCGACTATCAAAAAAGGATGATTCTTTTCTTTGACTGAAAATGACACATGTGACACTTTCAAATCAAAAGACGATAGTTCGATTAAGCTACTTTTTGTAAACGAGAACTATAAATGGCGAAAAATACATAAAAATATTCACAATTCTTTGTACAATGGAGGTTGAATAATGCAAAGGAAGTGACTTTCAAAAGTGGTATACTGATCACAGACAACAAAACTCCTTAATAAAGTTGAAGACAATGAAAAAAACCAAAATCTGGAGGCAGAAACAGTCATATCTAGTCATCGCACCTGTAACACAGAGAAACAGGGATGCATCTCACCTATTGCACATGGGAGGTGTGATGCATCCAGACTATCAAACGGAGACAATGCGATGGTCCAGGGACAAGACTTTAACTTGGTTTTTGGTCACAATTTGCAACTTAGTTCAGGGATTTAGGCTAAGCTAATGATAGTCAGTAAGCACAAAGTACAAGGGTTGATCTAATGAGGTTACTTGAGCCACCACCAGGGCAATTAGGATGTTTACAAATCAGTTGTTCAGTTTATAAACAAAACCTAGAGATGGACTAAAGCAGCATTGATCTACTTTGCACTTGTATAGCAGATGCAGTTCGAAGGCTAGCTGACTTAACTTCAGGCTTCGTCTATAGTTTACAAAGCAAATAAATATAAACAAGCAAACAAGCTATTCGCTCCCCAGTGGAGTCACCATTTTGTTATCGGGAAAACTAGTGTCCATTCAGAGCTACTAGTCCCACTAAGACGGGTAAATATCTTAGAAACAAATGAATTAAAGTCACTTGTGTTTTCTTTTATGAGAGATAGATGAGAAAGAAACAAAGAGTACCAACCTCAGTCTTTCATTTTTTCTCCTTGCTTGTTTCCTTTCCCCTTTGACAGAAATTCACCACTCTTTCCTCACTTGTCCCACTTCAAAGAACACCTGTAGAGTCAAAGCAGCATGATACCATCAAAGCATAGAGATCTATAACCATAAACAATATAGGATCAGATATATATTAACCATATAAATGCATATATCAAGACAAGATTCAGAGATACACAAACATATGGATTAAAACTCAAATAGCTTTATTGATAGAAGTAGTAGAAGAGAGGATTACGACCCATTGGTCTGACCCAATGCCATCCTCCCAGCATGAAAGCCCTCTTCACCTCATGAAAAGCTTAGATCACCCAACAATGTTGCACAGAGAAACCAACAACACTTCATTACAAAGTACAAAGTTCCAGCATCTGGATCTCTAGGATGAGGGATCCATATATAGATGTTTGTAGGTGGGTGAGTTAGCTTTTGGGATTTTGATTAGTGTCATCTCTCTGATTTTTCTTGGTTCCACTTGGAGATTTCATGATCTCTTACTCATCCCTGGGCAAATTTAGAGAGGCAATTGTCAAATGGGCAATTTCTAGAAGATTCTCTGGGTTTCCACCTAGCCAACTGCCTCTGCCATTTGTCTTCTCTCACTCATCGCACCCTACAGATGGGATTTCCAATATGCATCGCACTTTTTTCATGTGGCAGATGGGATGCATCGCACCCTCAGCACTGAGCAGTTTGTATGGTCCTGTTTTGACCAGTTCTGAGTAGTTTTTCAGGGAGAACTTCTGGGAGATGATGTAATCAGCTGACCTTTCTCCTTTAGGGTATGAAACAACACTTTTAGGGACTTAGAAGCCCTCAGTTTATGGACATATGCGATTTGGGTTTCAGTGACCAAATATGTCTATAACAATAAGAATCTCATGGCCACTAATTCAAGAAGCCCAGTTGAAAGTAGCTCAAACATGGATGAGAAGATAATTTGTATGTCAATGTAGAAGGAGGTGAATCTGAGTCACCTTTAGCAACAAGAAGAGAAAAAATTACCAAACTCTTCCATATAAATATATAGGCCAGGAAGACCAAGAATGATACTTTATCTGACTTGGGATCACAGGAAAATATTATTGCAGCAAAGTTGGTCAAAGAGTTGGGTTTAGAAGTTCATGATCATCCAGATCCATATCCACTGGGATGGGCAACTGAGGATGTGGAGTTGAAGGTAACAAAATAGTGCAAAATTATATCTACCATCAATGTTGATTTTAGTGATGAAGTAGAACTAGATGTGGTTCCCCTTGATGTATGTGGACTCGTGTTTGGGAGTCCCTACATGTACATTTAAGATTAAATATTCATGCAAATATCCAACCAATATCTGCTCATCAAGGATGGAAAATCATCCATCATCAATGCGCACAAAGGCAAGTCAAAAATTTCACTGGTAAGTGCCAACCAAGCCAAGAAATTAACTAGTTTTGGTAAGAAGTATGTTTTATTATTTTTAAGAGAAAATTGGTTTGTAGAAGAGATAATAAGTGTAAGGCATCCCTGAAGAGGTTTATTGGGAAACGAAAACAACAATTAGAAGTGTTTCTAAATGCATATAAGGATGTGTGCCAAGATCCTAAAGATTTACCACCTAAGAGGGAAGTGGAGCACAAGATCCAACTATTGTCGGGCTCCCCATTGCCAAACATTAAGTTGAATAGGAAGCCTATTATAGAAGAAAATTGAAGAAATAGTTGCAATAACTACTGGAACAAGGTGTCATTTGACCAAGTACATAACCATGTGGGTAACCCATTATCATTGTACCAAAGAAGGATGGGACTTGGCAGATGTGTATTGTGTGAAAATTTCAGGTCTAAAATCTTATTGCAAAAAATGGAAATTATTTTTCTAATTGTTGATAATTCACACCGTAAACTTCACAAATAAATTGTGTTGGAAACTAAAAAAATATTAGTAGACACACACAAAAAATTAACACAGTTATTATAGACAAATGTCCCCGGAAATATCCAATTTGGGAAAATCAGTGCAATAGCTGAGGGTTTTAAATTATTAAGCAGTAATGAAATTCTAAGTGCAATATGGATGTTGAAAACTTGCAATCCATATACAAAAAATCTAGCCAAAATTATATAAGGGAATTTCCCTTCCTCCATAATTAACACCGACACAACTTGCCTTAGAAAACTCATCCTCCTAGACCCTCTGCATAGGCTTCTTCGTAGTGCTTGTGCAGACCCTTTGGCATCTAGCCTAGAAATTTCTCTAATCAATTTGTTCTACATATATCTTCTAAGGAAAATGATTCTCTGACCTTCTGGAAGACTTTCCAGGCCTTTGGAAGATGAATCAATTCTTCTTTAAGCTAAATCGAATTTCCCTCTGAAGTTGACGGTGCAATCCTCTGTGTTTCCTCACTGGGAATAATTCATCATATTGTTGCTGCCTCTCTAGATTTGGAAAAATTCTTCTAGATCATTGCCCCTACCCTTCACTACCTCTGCTTCCTTCTCTGGCTTTCCGATAATTGTTGTTTCTCTTTGGAAATCAAACTTCCAAGGAAATTGAATTCCATAAGTGTGTTCTCCATCTATCCAATGCCTTCTTATTATAATCCTCTGTTAGACCTCCAATGACCAATATTAAAACTTAATCAAAGGCCAATATCATGTCGGAGTTGATCCATGTGAGTTTCTAGATGATTCTCACCTTATCTCAATTAATTCCGATTAATTAACCCCCTTCCCTAAGTTTAGACTTAGGAAATAATTAAAAATGGGCTAATAATCTAATTGGGACACTTCTAGGTGGACGCTCCAAAAATGATTTTTGGGTTATGGAGAACTCCTATATTCTAGACTATCCACAAAGTTTTGGGACTAGAATACCTTCTATGCTAGAAAAACTAAGATAGTAATTATAGGGCATTTAAAAAAATCACACTAAAGAAATTTCTCTTAAAATCTTTTAGCATGCTTTCATCTCTAAGAAAGTCCCTCCCCCTATTATGCCTAAGGCATTTTTATTTTGATGTTCAATGAACTAACACTGTGGATATTCGTAGGCCAATGTTATAGATATCTCCTCCGCATGGTGTTTTTAAGTCAACCCTCCACTATTTTTTTAACACCGTCAGTGTTCCCTTTGCACCCTAAGGTGTAAATGCTAGTAATACTGATTGTTAATATTGGGTTTCTGGGGTAACCTAAAGTTTCCTAGCCACATTCTTATCATTACCTAGTTCTGAGCACCTGCTATGCCTTTTTTCTTGCTCAGCCTCCATCCACTGTCATGGCCCCTCTAGAGCCTCCTCCAGATGGGACTCATCCTCCTGCTTCTGCTCTTTGGGATCAGATAGAAGAATATGCCTCTTCTTTTGCCTCCTTGATATCATCTTGTGAACCTCCTTGATCAAGGCCTGCTATCTCTAAGTTTGTCAAGAAACTGAATGACATTCCTGAAATCAGATTACCTCCAACTCTTCCTTGTCAAGCTGCCCTCTCCCTTTCTGAGCATGGCATGGTTGAACAATTTACAGGCCTCTTCCCTTCTCCCAAAGCAGTACATAAGTGGGTCGAGCAGAACTGTTCACATTCAATCAATGGGAAAATGTCTATACGTTTCTGTGGAAGGGGATACTATTCCATTTCGAAACCAAAGAAGGCATAAACCTAATCTTTAGGAACGAACCATATTTCATGGACACAAAGGGACTTTATCTTAATTGTTGGATGCCATACTTCGATCCGGAGTTGAATGCCCCAAACGTTGTTCCAATATGGGTGTGCCTTCCCCACCTCCGAATCTACTGCTGGGGAAATGAGTCTGTTAAATCTATTGGAAAAGAAGTTGGAAAATACATAGATAGAAGCAAAACAAAGGAGAATATGCATGCTTGTGCTCATATCTGTATGGAATCGACCCGGGAAAAGGCCTTCCAGAAGAATTAAAGCTCAAAGTCGATAGCTGGATGCACATACAACAAGTGGACTACGAAGAAAACCTGTTTAAATGCAATATATGTCACAAATACAACCATTTTGTTAATAAATGTTTAAAAAAACAAGAAATTGATAAAGTGGAAGTTCTAGAATGAAAACGGGAACCTGTTAAAAAAAAATACAACCAACAAATCCTCCTCTCAACAAGCTCCTCCCCATTCAGCTCCTCCTAATCCCTCTCCCTCTCTTTCAACCATTCCCCATCCTCCCCTCTCTGATCCCAATCCCTTTGGTCCTATTGACTCCTCCCTCAATCCTCCTCTGGCCCCTAATGAACCCGTCACCCCCTCCACCTCTCCCCATTCCTCCCCTCTTGGTCAAACCTCCCTGCCCACCTTCACCCTCTCTTCTTCCTCTAAATTTCCTCTTAGCCCTCCTCCCCCATCCTATGAAATAATTCTTACAAGAAACCAATCCAAATAGTCCCTATCCTCCTTAGATCTTCACAAAAGATGAGGAAGAAAGACAAACAAGGAACTAAGAGATGAAGTTGCAGCAAAGGAAATTGAAATGCAAACACAACAATCGATGGATTCATTCCTCAAAAAACGTACTAGAAACAAGGAGAAAATTCACCACTCTATTCGAGGGAAAGGTCCCTCGGCATCAACCTAAAATAAATAATGATCCTGGTCTCCTAGAATCGTAGAAGATTGGGACACTCCTTCAAATTCAACACATTCAAACACATCCTAACATCTGAGAATCTAGACATATTCATGATCCACGAGACCAAGATAAATGAAAAATAAATGGATAAAATTATTCAAAAAACAAGGAAATATGATAGAACGTCTCTCCAAGATGTAGGGGCCACTGGAGGAATTTTCACTTTATGGAGGAAGGACATCTGGGATCTACAACACCAACATAAAGATATACATTGGATAAAAACTGAATTAAGTAATAAAACAAATGAAGAGAAAATTTACCTCTTCAATATCTACACAACAAATCACTACAGAGAGAAACAGATATGCTAGAATTATCTCAAAAACATTATACTTCAGGAACACAACAAGAACATTATTTTAGGAGGTGGCCTAAATGTAATAATGAATGAATAAGAGAAATCTGGAGGCACCTTCCACGCTGATCCTTCTCGTGATATGATGGAAATCATAAATGAAACTCAAAATCTTATGGACATTCCTTTGTGGAATGGTAAGTATACATGGAGAAACATAAAAATAGGACAAAGCAACATTAAAGAAAGGTTGGATCGAATTCTAATTCAAGACAAAATAATATCCAATTACAGTTTGGTCATATAAAAACTTATCCATATCTCTGCATCCGATCACAAGCTAGTTGCAATACGCTTAGGAACCTTTGGAAATATGGGACCCCTCCCATTCTATTATTTTCCATTATGGAAAAATAATTAATTAGCAAAGAAAATAATCACTAAGGCATGGTTGCAGGAAACCATTGGATCCCCAAATTTCATTTGGGAAACAAAATTAAAAGTAGTGAAAAAAGATCTAAAAGCTTGGGCCAAGCTTAATCACAAAGAAACAAACAACAAGAAAACATATATGCAAAAATAAATGGATTCATTACAGGAAAGGAAAGAGTGCACAGAAGAAACAAAGGAAAGCCAGATTAAGGAGAAATAATTGTTTTAGGAACTTTATAGGAATAATAGAAAGGAGGAATATGAATGGAGACTAAAATCTAGAAGCCTATGGATTCAAGCAGGGGAGAAGAATATGGCATTCTTCCACAATACAACAAGGACGAGAAGAATAACAAAAAATATTGATAATCCAAAGGGTGAGGAAGGCCATGAAATTAAAGGGCAAGAAGATTTGAAAAAAGAAGCATTCACCTTTTTCAACAATCATTTAGCTATTGATCCAACCACTCCTAATTTCGAAAACTTCATCAAGCACATCCCAAAAAGAATAACCGGTAAACTAAAGTCAGATATTTTGAAAGTGGTTGATGAAATCAAAATCCAAAATGTTGTCTGGAGCCTTCATCCTGATAAGGCCCCCAGTCCAGATGGTTTCTCAATTGCTTTCTATCGACATTGTTGGGATATCATTAAAAGATACCTTATTAGAATGATCAAAAACTTCCTGATGAAAAAAATATAGGGGGCTATACAAACTCAACTTACCTAGCCCTCATACCAAAAGAATCAAATCCTTCTTCCTTCAATCGCTTTAACCCTATTTCCCTATGCAACACCTCATACAAAATTATTACCAAAATTCTTGTTAACCGCCTAAAGCCTCTTCTACCCAACCTTATCTCTGAAAATCAAGGTGGATTTGTGCCAAATAAACAAATCATGGACAATATCATGATTTTCCAAGAAGCGCTACATTCAAGTATAGGGAAAAATGAGTAGGGCATCATCATTAAGGTCAACATGGAAAATTCCTTTGATCGAGTTAATGTATCCTACCTTGCAGTTGTTCTAAAAAACTTTGTCTTCTCTTAAGAGTTTATAGAAATCATAAAATCATGTATTGTTGCACCATGGATCTAACCCCTAATCAATTTAAGACCAAGTGAATTTTCCAAATCTCCCAAGGGCTAAGACAAGGCTACCCTTTACCACCCTTCCTCTACATTTTGATGGAAGACTCATTGAGTTGATATCTTGAAAATTGCAAAGCTAATCAAGCCTTAACTAGTTTGATGATAAGACCTACCATCAAAAGAATAAACCGCTCCTTTTTTTTTAGATGACACTATTCTAATGGGAGGAGCATCTTGCATTGTTGCAAGAAGATTCAAAAAAAATCTTGACAGTTTCATGGAGGTCTTCTCAACAATAAAAAAATGTCAAATCTATGGTTGGAATGCACCATCTCAAACTCTTCAAAGAATTGCCCAAAATTTGGAAATTCCCCTTCAGATTCAATGGAGCCACTTCTTATATCTTGGCCACCCTTCCTCTACATTTTGATGGAAGACTCATTGAGTTGATATCTTGAAAATTGCAGAGCTAATCAAGCCTTAACTAGTTTCATGATAAGACCTACCATCAAAAGAATAAACCGCTCCTTTTTTTTTAGATGACACTATCCTAATGGGAGGAGCATCTTGCATTGTTGCAAGAAGATTCAAAAAAAATATTGACAGTTTCATGGAGGTCTTCTCAACAATAAAAAAATGTCAAATCTATGGTTGGAATGCACCATCTCAAACTCTTCAAAGAATTGCCCAAAATTTGGAAATTCCCCTTCAGATTCAATGGAGCCACTTCTTATATCTTGGCCACCCTATTTCCAAAGAAAATCTGAAATCAGAATTATGGATCAAATTCATTGAGAAAATGAAAAAAAAGATCCAAAACTAGGGAATGGTTTGGCTAAATCTAGCAAGAAAAGTAACTTTAATTAAATCATTTCTAAGAAATATGCCTATTTACCAATTTTCTGCAATATTAGCTTCGGTAAGCATTAACAAACACATAGAACTAATCATTAGGAGTTTTATGTGGCAAGGGGGAAAATAAAATTCAAAAAAGTTTAGTTTAGTTAGATGGGACCAAGTAACCTCTCCCTATGAGAATAGAGGACTTTCAATCACACTTTTGAGTCTTATGAACCTAGCCCTTAGAGCCAAAACTGACTGGAGATTCATTACTGGAGATCATTACTAGTGGAAGTAGGTTTTGGATTCCAAATATCTGAATCATTCTCAATTCGCCCTCCTTTCAAAAAGAACTTCAATCAAGCCTTGTACTTAAGTGTGGAATTTAATCAAAAAATTCCTCCCTCTCCTTAAGGAAAATACCTCAAGGCTGCCAAGGAATGGTCTAGAGATAAATGTTTAGAATGAAATCCTATTGGGAAACCATCCTTTAGCTGATCTACCATAAATTCAATGTTAAAAATATGGATGAATATAAAAGGGATCACATATTTTGATTCAATTTCATAATGTAATCAAAATGATAAAACATGGAAAAATTGGAATGCTCCCAACCTTCCCAATAATCTCAAAAATCAATGGGATGTATTAACTTCACACCTCAGGACTCATTTATTCGGGATCCTTCTGGAGCTAGTTACATAGTGAATTATGGATACATGACTTTTCAACAACAGTAAGGGAATCAGGATTGGATCCCTTGGAAATCGGTGTGGGAAGTTGAAAGCTTGCCTAAAATCAAAATATTTATCTGGACCCTTCTCAAAGGGAAAATCCTCACTGCTAATAACTTGAAAAAAAAGGAATCTCTAAACCATCTTGGTGTCGTATGTCGCACAAGGCCAAAGAGAACATTCACCATCTCTTCCTTGAATGCCCATTTGCAAAAGAGTGATAGAATTTATCAGCATGTCCTTTGGAACTAGATCTGAATTTCTCTCGTCCATTCAATGAGTTCTACCTTGCTTGGGGAAAATATTATCCATATTCTCTCAAAAATAAACTCACTATCAAAATATACTCGACAAGACTCCCCTCTTTCCTTTGCTGGAAAATCTGGCTTGCAAGGAATCATAATACTTTTAACAATCAAACTTCTAAAATAGGAAAAGTTCTCTCCAAATATTGGGCCTTAATTTATAAGTTTTTAATAGCCAAGGGCACAGAATCAATTGATTTTAATCAGTTACTAAATGAGGAACATGTTTGGATTTCCAATGCAAATAGAATACCCAATCTTTTATCCACTCCAAACAAGAAATACACTTGCATAAAGTGGAAAATAACACTTAAAAAGGATGATTTCATTCTATTGATGAATTCCCTCAAAATACCGTGTCTTTTTTTTGATGGGGCATCAAAATCAAATCCTGGGAATTCAGGAGAAAGAGGTGTATTATATGAATAGGGAAGAAAAAATCCCATAACCTTCGAATGGGGATTGGGTACAACTACAAATAAAAAGGTCAAGGCCCACGACCTCTTATTGGGTGCAAAAATCTTAAAAAGAAGGAACATTCTGAATCCAATTATCTTTGGAGACTCAACCATTCTAATTCAAGTTATGATCAAGAATATCAATCCAAATAATTATGCATTGAGTCAAATAACTAAAAGGATTAGACACCACCTAATCAACCAAGAACAGGGCACCTTCATGCATATTCTAAGGGAGAATAACAAATAAGTTGATATTCAAGCCAACAAGGTAGTGGCATGGCCTTCTCGGGAAGTTTGTATAATACATGAATCTTTCCTCCTCCAAATACCATAATTCCTCTAACTTCTAGCCAATCCAGTTAATTTCTTTTCGTAATCTAGGTTGGTCTGCCATTATATCTCCTCCCATATTATCAATTTTGAATCATAATCCTCCCTAAGTCCTCTCTAATCTTTTCCTATGGATTTTTTCAATCCCCAAGACCGACACCTTCTCCCATTTTCCTCATGACTCCCCTTCCTTCCCTCTCTCCATGCTATCTTCCCCCATCCATCTCGATTATTTATTCTCCTGCTTCCTCACTTATTTCCTCACTCTCCTCTACAACTCTCGCACTTCTACCTCCATGATTTTCTTCTCAACACTCCTTGCTCGAGCTCCTCATGGTATCAATCTTCCCTTCTCTCTTATCCTGCTCTCCCTTGCATCGATCAGGTTTGGATCTCCTATTCTATATGTGCCCATTATATCTTTTCCACCTCTACTAATCCTCTCCTCACTTCTCTGTTTTTCTTCATCACTCACCCGCAGTCTCTCATCCCTCTGTTACTCCTCCTCCTTCGCTGAGATCCATTTCCCTCATCAGATCATTTGATCTCTTTGATCAGCCCAATTTTTTAACGGCAGCAAAAAAGGTAGCTCACAACATCAAATATCACCACCAGCATCAAAGGCAGTCCACTGCTTCAACGATCATCAACAAAATCAAAGGAATTATGGATCCATTGGGTATGTAATCTAAAAACAAAAAGTGTGTTTATTGCAGAGCGAAAAAATTCATGATTGATCAACTTTGAGAAACTATCCAAGACATCAAGCACCAGGAAAAGAGTGAAAATTCTCTTCTCCTCATCAAACTCTCCAACCAGAATTCTAAAATTGAATCTCTTAAAAATCGTTGCACCCACTTGGAGGAGACCATTAATTATCTAAAAGGAATTCTTCTCAATTAGTCTAGAGATAATTCTAGACACCAAAGTAGAAGAAAAAATTCAAAGAAAGACCCTTTAGTAAATCAAATCTAGGATCCTACAATAATCCTTCTTATGTTGTATTTATCGCTAATATTTTCCTATGAAATGCAAATGTAATGTTTTATTGTTTTAGTTTCTAAGGATTTATAAGCAGTCTCTTGTAGCTAAATTAGGGACATACAACCTCAACCTCCATGCTGACTGGGTATGCCTCCTCCTTGTCTCCCTTCTCAACTTACCAGTCAAGTAATAGTTTTGGCATTACCAAACTTGCAGCATCCATGTGAAGTGAAGATAGAATAAATTGGGTATGTTATGGCAGTGGTCTTGATATAGGGAGGAAGGCCTATATGCTACCATTATTAAGTATTTCATAGGGAATTTCTTAACTACCATACCTTTGAGAAGGAGCTCTATGCCCTTTTGCAAGATGCAAAGAAGTGGAAGGGCTATATGATGGGAAAGGAGATAGTAATCCAAACAAATCACTAGCCACTATAGTATTGGAGGACCAATGTAAGCTACAACAAACCAGACATTACAAGTGTATGGGATTTCTACAACAATTTCATTAAGTACAAGAAGGGAAACACAAACAAGTTGGCCAACATGCTTTCAAGGCTGCCCACATCAATGATCACTAGTTTGGGGCTCTTATGCACATGGAGAATTTCACCCATGATGCATACAGAGAGACATATTCAGAGGATGAGGACTTGAAGGATGTATTTCAGCAGTAGCATAGTCATATTTATGTACAAGATGGTGAAAACGTTGTTGACTACATTCTCTAGGATGGGTTACTCTACATACTGGATATTAAGCTATGTGTTCCTAAAGGTGAGAAGTTGTAGCCAATTAGAGAGGCTCACACCTCCAGGGTCACAGGGCACTTTGGTGTAGGGAAGATTGTGACCAACTACAGAGGTATGTGTATTGGCCCAAGATGCAAGAACATGTAGCTAGGTTCATAAAAGGATGCATGCTTTGTTGTACCAACAAGCCTAGTAGTAAGAAACAAGGTCTATATCATCCATTACCTATACCCACTTGTCCTTGTGAAATAATTTCCATGGACTTTGCGGGAGGATTACCAACAACTAGGAAGGGACATGACTACTTATTCGTGGTATTTAACGAGTTAAAAAATATGTGTGTTCTCATGCCCTGTAAGAATACCATTAGTGGGAAAGAAGCAGAAAACTTGTTCTTTGGACAATTCTGGGTGCATTTTAGGATACCAAGGAGCATCATTTCAGATAGGGACACAAGATTTATTAGTGCATTTTAGAATTCATTATGGGAGAAAATGTACAAAAACTAGAATAGATCTACAACATTCCATCCACAGAGAGATGGGCAGATAAAAGTCATCAAGAGGATTTTGGTGCAGCTTCTGAGGGGATACAACCAGAAGCATCTGAAGACCTGGGATGAAAATATGGTATATATACAAAATTCTTACAATAGAGCCCTCCACACTTCTACAAGAAAGTCCCTATTTGAAGCTTTTTTTGTATATTTGTTTCCTTCACCTTTGGACATTGCATATTGGCAACAAGGAGGAGTGAGGGAAGATCTTACAGTAGATGCCTTGTGGGATGAAAAATTTATAAATAAAATCAAGAAGATTCATATATAAGTGCAAGATACACTACATAATTCATAGGATAAATATAAGGTGAGGTATGATCAACTTAGAATGGAGAAATAATTCAAGGTGGGAGACATAGTCGTTGAATGGTGTTGTAATTGATGTGAACCTTGGCATTTGAATTTGAATAAAACACCTGCCATTGATGTCAAATAATAAATTAATTCTCTTACATTTTTCTAAATTACATCAAGTTAGAAGCTCCACTAAAAGTTGGCTAGAAATCCTAGTTCTAGGGTTTGGGTTCCCTAGACTAAGGACATACCCTACACTTGTCAAAGAATTTTGAAGAAGATAGTCATTGAATTAGTCTTGGAAATCCTCACTAATGGTTTCTCCTCATTGAGCTATTTTCGATGGTATGTGGTATGCCCCAAGAGGCCTTCTAGTTTTAGTGATATTCGTGTTTGAAGTTGAAGACGCCATTCAATCAGTAAAAACCCCAAAGGGTGACTATATAGTTCCTTCACCTTATTGAAGTCAAAATTTCATAGGATCAATCACCTTAGATTAAAATATTTATTCCTATGGCGAAATATCATTTATAAATATTAACCAAAGATAAAAGGAACTTTATTAAATAACCAATAATTAAGGATTAAAGTTAAATGGTTTGATGTTTCAATCTTATGGCTCAAGCAAAACCCCAAAAAGGTCATTGTTGTGGCAAAAGGTTATTTGTGCATATTGTTTAATTTTTGAAGGCATATGAGGGTTTATATGGCAAATTATTAAATTTCTAAAGGGGTTCCCCTCCTCAATTTCTTTACTTTAAAATACGAAACCCTCCTCCAAATATGCAATTGGTGGCCTCCTAGAATCCCTTTCTATCGAAGAGAAGAGACTATACAATATTATTATGACCTCACCTCCAGGCATGCATCTAAATGATTATCATTTGAACAATTTTCTCTCTAAAAAAATGTGACCTTATGGTGGCAATGAAAAAGATCTGAAGATTGGGTTTGGCTGGTTTAGGAATTTTGAATTTGATTTTTGTAAGTGCAATTTGGGCACCAAAATTCTTAGAGCATCATTTCAAGTGAAAAGAAAAAGTAGGATATAAAAGATTGTTGCAAGGCTTCAAGGTCATAAAGGAAGACCACATTCTTGAATTAAATAGTGATATACACTACAAGATAGAGAGAGGCTTGTCTATGATTTTTAGGACCATTTTTTGAAGCTCAGTGAAAGAAAATGACCTCGACCCTACATTAGGGCATCAATCAAGTACACATATTTCATACTTATATTGTTTGACGAGGGTTCAAAAGGTATGAAGGTCTGGTGACTTCCTCGACCCTCATTATGGCATTAAAGCTTTGTGAAAGAACCATGGTTTTATGGTCTTGATCATCCACAATTTGTAGCCCTAAATGATTGAAGCCTTGAAGGGAATCTCTTGTGACATTAGATTTTCAAGCATAATATTAATTTCCCTTGCATAAGGTTTAGAGGTCAGGAGATTTTATGACACATTTTTGAGCAACAAGGGATCTAAACTATTACTGAAAGTGATGCATTGTCACTTCGGATTGTTACCATGAAAATAGTACTAAAGTCTAATGGCTAAAACCATTGGTGGACTTGTTGTATTTATTTCAATGAAAAACCTATCTCAAAGATCAAATGATGATAAATCTTTTTGATTCTTTTCATATTCATACATGTTTGAGAAATCTATGTGAGTTGAAATACAAAGAACACTTTGCAACATCTAGTGTAAAGAACTTGTGAGTTAAAGCTAAGTCTGCAAGGGTTTCACTACAATAGTGTTGTTTGATTCTCTCCTCGAATCATATAAATAAGGGTTGAAAACTTTCATTTGAACTACATCATCATACTCTACTACAACAATGCCTTCAATAAGAATTTGACAACTATGGTCTTTACACACTAATCATATTTTCATAGCAGCAAAGAAAGGATCACATTGATTAAAGGTTGGATAAGGGTTAACCTTTAATTCATGTGTGAATAGCAAAATTTGTTACCCATCATCTCCCTATAACAAGGTCCCATAACAATGGTAGAAAAGAAGTGCAAGAAATAGATTACACAGTGATGACAATTGGTGCATATATTTTTAAATAGAAAAGGGTCACCTACAATTATCTCATAAGTATTGAAGAAGTTGTTGGTAATAAGAAGTCTGAAACCTTGGTTTCCTTCATTGTCACAATTGGGCACAGTACTTTGAATTGACATTAAGGATTTCATCTAAAATAGTATGATAATTTCAATTCATCTACAACAATGGAGATATGGAAGGGTGGCTTATTAAGTATTTATGAAATAACACAATAATACTTTAGTGAACAACTTGAAGGGTCAAATGCACAAATCCAGTGATTGATTTCCAATTTTGTTGTGTATAACAATAACGTTTCTTGCAAGTAACATTTGACTAATGTGTGAGCATGATATTTTATTAACTAAACAATATACATAGCAATGATCTATACATATGTTTTTTGTAACAATATAACAGAGCTTTAGTAAGATATTACTCCTCTCATGTGTCAATGAATACAATGATGTGATAATGATCTCCTATACAGTGAACTTGTGACAACATCAGTGGTTTTACCTTGATAACCTTTGTGATAATTTTAACAAGTATGGTGTGAATAATATAAAGATGTGACTGTGACTGAAACTCTATACAATAACTCTTGGTGAGGCATGATAGTACTCTTGATTATTTGTGAAAGGTGACTTTGTTGATAGAACCATTATGGCAGTGTGACCCTATGGCATAAAAATACACTTAATGATCTGACCTTAGCATAATTGTGGCATGAAAATGATCTACATGAGAGTGCACTTGGTATTCAACAGTGTCTTTTGGTATTTGAAAATTTTCCTTGTACATGACAACCTCTTGATGATAACAATACCTTAAGGAAATTGTGTGGCTTGATGTTATGATAACACTTGACTGACATAACAATGATACTTGGTAGAGTTGTGTTTGGAAATATTGTGCACTAGTTAGTTGATGTGGCAACTAGGGCTTAATGTCAAAATTGTGCAGTCATTTGTTTTAGCTTTTAGCAAAGGCAAGATTGTGTTTGAGGTATGATTATACAATGGTCATTTTGATCATTGTGAGTAGTGAGGTTGCAAAGATTTCATATTGATATACATACTGAGCAGAGTAACGCAATCTTTCATTACAATTTCTTTATATTGATTTTAAGTGGAAGGGGATCTAATCTGAAAACTGTAAAACATGGTTTGTCAGTTGATCAGGTTGGTTGGGTGGTGCAAGGATGGACAGTGGAGTCTCCTTTAGGTTAAATACCAAGAACAATTCAAGGTGGTAGGGTGGTTCTAGGTTAGGTTGGAGCTTGCATAGGGCATTGGAGTGTCCATCCAGTTGCAGCTGGTACATAGGGTGTTCGAGAGTTTGTTAGGTTGGAGCCTGAGATCTAGGGCGTTGAAAAATTCTCCTAGTTATAGTTGCTAAATAGGATGTTGGAGCTCCCTTCCTTTGGAGCTTAAAACTTGATATAATTATTTTGAAGACAAATATTAAGAAGAATTCGACGGTTTTTGACCCGGAGGGGGTTTTCCACCATGGTAAATTTTACGGGCAAATTATAGCCCAAAGGTGAAATTTGAGGATTTTTACATTTTAAGAGGGCGATATTTTATTAAAAACCCTTTTCATATAGTTAGCTTCAATTTTATTTATAAAATAATTAATTTTTTGATTTTAGCCCAAAATAAAAAATGGGCAGATAAACTAACTGAACCTTCATTTGGCTCGATTCGCTAGTTTTGGGAAATCGTATTCCCTTAAAATCGTCGAATTTTGATATTTGCCCCTGGTTTGGGAGATTAAAATGATTTAATACCTTACATTGGGCGCAATTTTTTTAATACCATGGGCCAATACCACATGCCCAAAAACCATCTCTCATTTCATAATCAAAATATTTATAAATATTTTATTTGAATTTAATTTTATAACATTTTTTAATTAAATCTAAAAGTAAAAATATTATAATTACTTTTAAGATATATCTAAATCCCTTATCACATTCAAATATATGAGATATAAATAATAGTTATAAATTAAGATCCATTTTACCATATAAGTTAGTCTAATATTTTTGTAACCATATTTAAATTTATAAGCACATAAAAATTTAATACTTATAATATAACAATCTTTTTAACCATGGATATTCACCCCCACTTTACCATGGACATTATTAAGTTGTGAACATGCTTTGTTACAATACCATGGGCTAATACCATGACTTATCAATACCACATGCCCAAAGACCATCTCTCATTTTACAATCAAAATATTTTATAGATTTTTTTTT
>APFE030208237.1:100184-117458 GCA_000404065.3 Pinus taeda
AAAAATATATATATATATATATATATATATTATTTAATTCCAAAACTAAAGAGGTCATTTCAAGTTACAAGGGTTTGTATAATATATATATGTGTGTGTGTGATATATATATGAAAATTAACCATCATGCAATATAATATTATGTTGACTCCATTAAATTAAATCATAAATTATTATTTTAATATGATAACTATAATTATTATTTTATATGTGTCCTTAGAGGTATCCTAAAGTGTTGTTAGATTCTAGCTATTTCATCTTTTATCATGTTAAGGAAACAATCATAGTACCTAAGGTGACCATGTATATTCATTTTAAAATTTAAATATTTTGTAATAATTTTTGTGAATATAAACAATTTTAAAACTGAAATTCACTAAGAAAAATCATAACAACACTTATCTACTAATCTCTCTCAAAACTACATCTCTCCCTAGACTTTTGTAATTAATATACATTTAAAAAATAAATATTCAAAACTGAAAACTAAATCTCTCCTTAGTTTCAAATGTTATATAATTTTTTTTTTAATTAGTACATATTTAAAAACTATTTTTATTCACACCAAGCCAAGTTTTCCAATGATGGTCTAAAATCCAAAACTCTAGTAGAAAAAAAAGGTTCCTTGCCACATGATAGGCTTCTTTGCACTTAGATTGCTAGGAGGATGATACTAAGATGTAAAAATTGGCAATTCAAAAAATATCGTAAGATAAACAATAAATAAGTTAATTACATTATAATTTTTTTGAGTTGAATTGCAAGCCGCAACCCTCGAAATTTAACAAAACATTACTTAAATCATGATCAAGCTATTTACCTGCTCGCAAATAGTAAAATCTCATCTTCCTTCTTAGCTCTTGCAAATATATGTAGGCCTCTACATTTTAAGGACGTCGCTTTGAAATGTTGAGCATTTTTGCAGGGCAAAAACCTCTTCTTTAACTGATGCGAGGGGTTCTCACTTATTTTCGGCTAGGGATTTGCATTTTGGGGTTTCATCTTGATACATAAAATTGCAAGGGAGACGCGGGCTTATTATCATTTTTTTGCTTGGTCATAAGAGTTTTAAGGTTGATTTCTATCGCAAACCTTTATGCGCTATAACCTTTCGTGCTAATTTTCACCATGCAGATTTTATTAATATGTTCTTTTAGTATGTAATGTTGGATTTTTTATGCTTTTTAGTACTAAAAAGTTTTTGGTTTGGGAATATTGTCAATACAGTTGGGGCATACTTAATGATGGACATGGTTATACCTGTACAATTTGTTACAACAAAAAGATGGGAGAATTCTATCTCCAATACTCATATTTGTTCATCTCCATCTAAAGATAGGTAGGACTAGTAAAAAACATTTCACAAAATCCATGCTCTAACATAACTACCTGGCAACTATTTTACAAACTAATTATATAACAAGATACATAGATAGATCATTCCTAATTTTTCAATAGCCCTCAAAGGAAGTAACGTAACTCAACGAGCAAGGATTGTAATCCCAATGCTTTGTTCCATTTAAATTCTTGTTCTCACATTTCTTTCCCAGATTTCCTCCCTCTCATGATTGGCATAGAGCTTAATGTTTGTTTAGCTACACTTGCATAAGTGAGAGCTCTAATGTCTACCCTTGTTACCCCTAGGCTGAGGGAACATCTTCCCTCACTATCTCTAATCATTTTTCCTCCCATGGATTATTAATTTGTTGTTTCACCATTTTTCCCTTGTATTTCTTCTCAATTTTTCCATTTTCACCTTTTTTATTTTTTGCACTTATCTTCTTCATGTCAATTTTCTAAGGACTTATTGTGGCTCATTTCCCACTCCTAACTCATATATTTATATTCCAATACATGAGAAATATATTTATATTTCATATGAGTAATATACATATTTCAGTCCTCGAGGGATTGCTTAGAAAACAATGCTCATAGTCATTACAAGAAATACTCATTATGAGTCCAACACATTGTCACATGTAGGATTTCTCCCTACCACCTGCACTAAACCTAATTGAATTTCCATTAGAAATATCTTTATATTCCATATAAGGAATATACTTGTTTTGGTTCTTGATGGATTGATTAGCAAGGCTTCAAGCCATTACAAGAAATACTCATTATGAACTTTGTTAGCCCTTTACAAAGCCTTTATTATTCAGTGAAATATTCACCGAGGTCTTACAAGATTTTATAATCCAATGAAAGATTCGCGATGATTTTACAAGATAATATAATTTGGTGAGAGATTTGCCAAAAAAATTATATATACATATTATATTATTGATAAAATCGCCTTCCATTTTTCCTATGTATCATGGGGATTCACCCATTTATTATATATATAAATTTAGGGGGGTTCTTAAAATTTTCCCTGTTTTCCATCTAAAAATATATGTATCTACTTTCTTGATTATTGTGCATTATTGAATGGTGTTGTTTACTACTGATGAATTTTCATATTTATCTGATCATGATTATTGTGAATTAATGATCGGATGATTAAATTAAAAAGTTGGAAAGAAATATTGATTCACCCCTATCTTAGTATTTCCAACAAGAGTTTGGCTATAATTGAACAAGGAGAGGCTAGTAAGAAAATAAAGGCTTTGTCGTATGGTCCCTTCAAGATACTAGAAAGGGTGGGTGATAATTCCTATAAACTCAATTTACCACCATACATGCACATTTACTTATTTATGAATGTAGAGACTTTAAAACTCTATGAGCCTTCCATGTTAGATCAGGAAGAGGAGCAAGTCCTCCCTTTTGTGGAGGATTTGGAACTATATGCTTAAGCAAATTTGATACAAGATACAATTTTTCACTATAAGTACGAAACAACAATATACGGGCATCATGAATTTTGGTAGATTGGGTTGAAAGGACAACATCTAGGCAAAGCTAAATGGTACACCAAACGAAAGGTGGAGGAAAAATTTCCTTGCCTCATTTAATAGAATCTTTTGGGGACAAAAATCCTCCCAAAATGGGGATTTGTGATTGGGATTAGATCAATATTTTTTTTCATCCATATTGATGCATTTAGAGTGTAAAAAGTGGATGAATTGGCTCTCAAGATAATTTATACCGATGGGACCTAGTTTGGAAAATTGGGGTTTGAAACATTTCGAGAGCATTTTGAGGAATCAAACGATGTCTTTTAGGGATAAAAAAATTTCCACTTTTGAGTGGAACCTTTTTTTCTTATTATACATGTAGATACCTTTCTAAAGACACAAGAATCACATCAATCAAAGTTAGTATGTGAATGTTATACCACTCAAAAGTTAACATTCCTATTTTCACCACCATAAGCCGAGAGGATGTCACATCAACCACCATTATTTATGGAAACTGGGCTAGCCACATGATTATGATGAAGAAGACTCTAGATGAGTCCATATTGTAACTATGGTTAAGAGTTGAGATAGTCAAACCTAACAACTAATAGGCTACTGGGTTATGTTATAACGGGGCCACCAGGAGGAAAAGGGGTTCCATTCTTTTGAGTGCATTTTTTTTCCATAACTGAGAAAAAATAGTCGAGGAGGATAAGAGATAGAGAAAAAATATAGGATTCGTGCACTATAGTATCCCACATGCCACAAACCATACCTTTTTTTACTCATAGACATTTTCTATTCAAAGAAAGAGAGCAAAGCAATCTCACCTTCCAACTGGGTTTTTCTTTCAAAAGGGTTTCCTAGGTCGTATATGTTGGAAATACTAAGAGGGGGGTGAATCAATATTTCTTTTCAATTTTTAACCAGTTAGATTCTACACAATTTAAAATCAACAAGATGAATACTTTTATTATTGAAATAAGAAGGAAAAATGATCCCTTTACAAATGAAGGTGTACAGTTATTGCCAAGCACCAAATTGGAATTAATGAGGCTTTGACCTCTAGGGATTTGACCCTATCTTGACCAAGGCTCCAACCTTGATTTTAGGGGCACCTACCCAAAGGACACCAATCCTTCTCTGCTGCTGCACTAGACTTATTTGATCAAATACTTCATTTCACTAATCTGCACTATTCTGCACCATCTTCAGTTCTATACTGCTCCAAGCACCAAAGTATACCACTGATATGTCTTCACACTTCCCAAGAAAAGTTAGCACCACACTGCACCAAGTCTATACCTACTACTTCACTACAATTATTTGATAAAATACTTCATTTCATGAATCTAAACTATTTTACACCATCTTTAATTCTACACTTCTCCAAACACCAAACTATACCACTATCTATCTTCACACTTCCCAAGAAGAGTTAGCACCACATTGCACCAAGTTTGCACCTATTGCTTCATTGTTCCTAAAAGACCCTACAACCTTGTTTCAAGGCCTTCCAACCATTTCCCAATAGGTTGTAGGAGTGTGGCCTTCTTCCTATAGCCGTACCAATCATCAAACTATTCCACATAGTCAGAGGTGGTTTATCATAATCTGAGTTAAGGAATTACACTGCATAGTAATAGTATATTACAACTTGAGAAAATAATACCGAATCAATTCAATTATGAAGGTGTCTGAGGTATGAAGTACACCACAGGTGCAATCTAATTTATGAAATAATAAACAATCTAATAGATTTAGGGCCTAGTCAAATTAAACATCTCTTTTTCCTTAAATATTAATCCTTCCTCTCTTGTATTCACGAGATGTGAACTAAAGCTCTATTATGTTAGAAAATTATATATTACAGAGCAATGGAACACATAAAATATTGCAGAAATATAAACATGGAAAATGCATAAAACAAGAGAGACATAGATTTACATGGTTCACCTTGTTTGGGCTACATCCACTGAGAAATAGCCAGTCCTTCTTTTTATATTATCCAGCAAATTGAAGAGATACAACCTACAACAGATCCACTGTAATTCCCTCTTTGCTCTCAATCTCATCTCTCTTCCTCACTCAGAATACAGATACACATAGACACAATACAATTCCCTCATATATAGCGAGGGTTTTCCTTCTAGGGCAAAAAACCCTAAATTAAACATAACTTCTACCATCAGATCTCCGCCTAATGAACAACCCAGATTGATTACGAAATTACAACATTTTACAAGGCAATTTTACATCTATTCTTAGCTTTAGGGGTGCTGCCCCTGATCCCTGGTGGGCTCCAGTATTGCAGCAATAATGCTACAACTCCTGGGACTCCCTTCTTTACTTTTATCAACCCGGTAGTTCGTAACAAACTTCGAAGTGACGGTGCTGTATGCACAAGTACTAGCTCTTGTCGCAGCTGTCACTTGGTCAGCTGGCACAAGTCGGTTAGGAGCTTAACGCAACTTCTATGAGCTCTTAGAAGAAGCTTTTTAATTGATGGATGAAAGCTAACTCGAAGGGAGCTAATCTATTTGCGAAAAGAGATTGAAAAAATTGAAGCAAAGCGCAAACCCTAACAAACCCTAATTCTACCAGCTAGTCCTACTGACGCAAAGAAGAGAATGCAAACTACTGAAAGAGATGCCATTGCTTCTATGAAGGTCAAATACATGTGTCTAAACTACCTTTGTTTGAAGAAAACATCTTTTTTTTTTTTTTTTTTTTTTTTTTTAAAAGTCGTCAGTTTCATCATGCATATGCTTTCACTGTTCTTGACTGTGCAGGGGTGGATCAAGGAGGAGAAATGCTTGGAAGAGGTCAGGAAGGTTCAGAGAGGGTCTAAGGAGTCCCTAACACCCTTCCAGAGAGTTTCACAAAGTTTGTCTATCAAGAAAACTCATTTGTGAGCTTCTACAAGAAGTCTGTAGGGGTTCTACAGGAAGTTCAGGAACTTCTACAAGATGTTCAAAAATTTCTACAGGATGTTTAAAAATGGGATTTTGGAAGATGGGTGAATGAGGGAAGATGCATGAATGGATATGGAGGTAGGATAGGGGTCTGAAGTGGCCCAGGGATTGTTGGATGGAGTGGTGAGAAGGTGTAGATGGCTTAATTGGCTCAAAGAAGGCTGAACTAATGGTTGCATGAAAAGGGTAGGGTTACGTGGGCAAGAGGACAGATGTGAGATGAGGAACCTAGCTAGGAGATGGAACAGATGGCTCTGATGAAGCTTAGGTGGATGAAAGAGTGGTAGAGATGCTCTGCACGGTGTACATTCAACTAAATCAACAAAGTCTTGTAAGTAATCAAAGTCCTAGCTAATCTAATCTAGCTAATAATTAAGTGAACGAACAACAGATTTATTTAAAGGAGAACCATATATATCAACTATGAAATGAGGAATTTCAGAGATCTGAACACATAACCAACTTCTGCAAATGAAAACAGCACACTAATGATTGCATGGCAAGGCAAACTAGTGTTTTTGTTTGGGACAACACGATTACTTCAATTCTAGCTCCTGATCCAATGAGGAAGGGGTGAAACCAAGAGTGTTTGTTGACCCTTTTATGGAGCTTTTTTCTTTTTATTATCCTACCAATCTATTCTAAACATCTACAACAGTTCTATTCATAAACAGTGACCTAGTTAATCAACACTACTCAATCTGCCTAACAGAAATACGTTTGCAAATGCATAAAAAGGAAAACAATGATGCATAAAGGAAAGATAACAATACAGAAAGGAGGCCCTAGGCTCTTAGGTTGGGCCCAACCCTGAGAGCTACGGCTCCTATGGAAAAGTCGGAGTTGATATAAAATAAGACTGCTTATCATTATCAAAAAATAGTCATCAGTCAAAAGTTATGCCAAAATGGCTACAAGAGAACATGCTGAAGGTGACAGCACTGTAGTGAAAAAATATGCAATGGTTTCAAAAGTCCCTTACAAAGGATGAGGCCTTATCATTTATACACCACGAGGGCCCTAGCTAGCCTCCTAAATCTAGGGGACTTGGTTGTCCAAACTGTTAGTAGACAGTCCCCTTTCAAAATCTGCTTGCCTGCCTTCAAGATTCGTTTTTGGTGGCCTTTGAGCTTGGAGTTGGGGGTGAAGATCTCGAGGAAGGGCTATTTAATGTCATAGAAAACCCCCCTACGAATCCTCACCTCAAGCTTGGCTGTCATCTAGCCCATGATTGCTCGGTTTTGCTCCAACATGTGTCAAAAAACCTGAAATAAGCACGTGTTAGCCACCTAGGAAGAGTGACCACCCTTATTCATACAAATGACATAAAGATACTAAAAAATAATGCATAAGCTATGAAAAATGGAGGATTGAACAGGGACTGAACAAGGATAATTAGGAAAAAGGAGCCCAATAAGTTACCTAATTTGGGGCTCATCATCACCCCCTTTCTAAATGGGTTACTCATCCTCTGAGCAACTAGTCCAGCTCCTCGTCTTTAATTGCTTTGATCGCCTCCCTCACATCCCAGGCTTCTAAAGTAGTATCCTCTTCACTGTCATGGAATCCGGCCTTCCTTTCCACCTCTTCCCACTGCTTATGCTCTTCTTCCTCTGTGCCTCCTTCTAACAATCCTAAAAGCAAAGGTGGACTTAACTTGAGGCCTATCCAGCTGTCCTGGAGGTTTTGCATAGACTTTTTGTAGAGAGGCACTCGTGCCAAGGCCTCCCTCATTCTAGTTGGAGTGTGGCATTCCCTAATTTTGAGGTTGTGGGACAATGTGTTCCACCTATAGGTGCAAGCATGTACACAATTGTCCCCCAATAATCGCTCCATATCCTCAAAGTGTGCTATGGCCTGAGCCTGTTGATCCATGTACTCTAACAGAGGCCGAGAGTTGGTTGCTAGGTGCTGGTGGGCAGATATCAATGCTGTGGGGTCCCCTGGCTCTGCTCTAATCAGCAGTGGTTCCTGTAGTTCTCGGTCCATGACATTTCTGACCTCTGTCGCTCTCTTTTCTTCATGGTTTAACCATGAGGTCATTTCCATTAGCTGCATGTCCCCTACTACTATATTGGGGTCCCATAAGGTTATGTTTGGAAGGGCCAAATTATGAAGGTAGAACTCTGATAGCTTGGCCTTGTCTTCCGATGAACTGCTGTTACATAAATCCATGAAATGTTGAGGGTTTTGGATTTGGGAGATACCCCTCTGTGCCAACATGTTGATTTTGAATTGCAGCCACTGATCCCTGAGGTATAGGCCATAGGATTTGGCCGGCTGCCTAAATTGCAGAGCTTCCATTGCCCAACTGGCCATGCAGGCCAGTTGTGCCTCCTTTTCTTGTATCTACTATTTTAGAGATTGTATCTCTAGGCCTGCTTGCAATTCCCTTTCCTGTAGTTGTCAGTTTAGTTCCTCAAGATCAGCTTGCATTCCTCCTTTTCCTTGAGGCTCTTCTATGGTGTCCTTGGCTGCTGTGTCCTCTTCTTTCCTTTGTCCTTGTAGCTGTAGCTGCTGTCTAAGCAGCTCATTCTCTTCTTGTAACTTGGCCTGTTAGGAGCTTTCCACATGCCGGACTCTTGCCAACTCTCTTTGGGTCTCCTTGAGATTTTCCTCTAGAGGGCCTATATTTGCCACCCCCTTGGATTTAATGATCTTCATCCAAGTGTGGGTCCATACTCTTTCTTCCTCTAGTGCTAGGAAAAGTGGCAATGTGAATTTTTGAGGAATGATTTTTCCAGCCTCTAAGAAGTTATAATAAGAGCCCAGGCTGGGCTGGGGTTTGGCTCCATAATGGTATCGGCCTTCTCCTCCTCCTGTGATGACTTGGATGCTCTTTCCTCCATTTGTTCAATCTCTTTCAGCCTAGCCAAAGTTTCCTGTAGAGCAGCCTCGACATCCTGTAGAGAGGCCTCTGAGTTTAATTTCTCCATTCTTTCCTTCCATATGGATTTCTTCGGGCTTCCCCGCTCATAAGTGATGGATGCCTTGGAGGGGGACCTCTCCTTTGGTGTGGTAAGGGTATCTACAATTGTGATTGGCTCTTTTAATGGAGGCTGGGGTCTGCTAGTCTTAATCCTCACACTCCTCCTTGCGTTAAAATACAGGGGAGGCTCCCTCTTTCACTTTTCCTTCTGCTTGGGAGATGTGCTTAGGGTGGCCAACACAGCTGCTACCTCCCTAGCTAGGATCTCGACCAATTTCTCCTTCTGCTGCCCTTTCTTTAGACTTTCTGTAGAAAGTCCTGTAGTGGCTAGTTTCTGGCTTCCTGTAGAAGCAGTTTTTGGATTTCCTGTAGAAATGGCATTTTGGCTTCCTATAGAACCAGTTGGCACTGTTTTAGCCTGCTTGGGTGAGGGTGCTTTTTCCTTTAGCTTGGCTGTGGCTGCCTGAGGGGTGCCTTCACTGGCTTGGAATTTCTCAGTCCTTTCTGCCCTGCTCTACAGTCTTTTCTCCCTGGGTGTTTGTGTTATTTTACCACCCATTATTTTGGCCTCAGCAGCTTGGCCTTTTTCTCATGGCTCTTTCTGTTCTTCCTTTGGTGGTTTTCCTGGCGTTTCTTGACCTTTAGCTTTCTTTTCTGCCTCAGTGTGCTCCTTCTCCTCGCTGTTGGAGGAAGTGAGCTCCTTGACCAAGATTCGGATGTCATCATCCTTAGACATATTTCGAAAAATTTCCCAGGAGAGAGGGACAATGTAAGTATGGAGTGCATCTTCCACGAGGAGCTTGATAAGCCCAAGATGGGCCAGCTGGTCTGGTGTCCCTTCCCTCAGCTTTGTGGCACACTCAATCAAGGATTGCAGGAGGAAGTAGGGAATGCTCAATTTTTGTTATGAGGGTAGATCCATTTGGCGCATGAGTTCTGTTAGTAAACGGAAATGATAACCATATACGATGCTAAATCGCCCCTCACAGGTAATATACTTCATAATTTGTAGGCTAACTTCGCTCCAAAATGGCTATAGGTTGGTTCTTCAGACCCCATTCTTGTCCTCTAAAAATTGTTCCTCTACAAGAAGAACTCCTTTTTAGCCTTTTGGCCCAATTTCCTCTCCTCCTTATCCCAGGGTACCCCCATCGGTAGATCAGTGACTCTGCTAATGAGCTGTGGGGTGAGTCTTAGGGCTAATCCTCTGAAGTTGACAGTGGCTAGTGTCTTAGATTTCGGCTTCAGGGACCTTAGGAATTCTTCTGTAATTTCATCATCGTGACCTTGAAGTTTGTCACAGAATGTCATCCAGTGTGTTAGAGCCGGTCTGGTCAGCCCTCCGTCAGAGATCAAAGCTCTTTATGCATTTCATTTTTAGGTGTCCCACTTTATCCATTCAGCTGCATTCCGCTAGGGACATGTCATGATCTGACAGAGAAAATAATGCTACTCATTTCCCCTCATGTTGGGCCTTTGCTGGTTCAGGTCTTGGTCAAAAATCAATGAAATTCATGATAGTCAAGGTCTGGTCCTATTTCAGGACAGAGTCATTTTTGTTATGGTTTGAGTCTAGAAATTCATTAGTTTGGTCTTTGAAAAAACATGTCCAGAAACAAGCCATGTAGGCCAGAGGGAGACCTTATACACCTACAATGCAGAAAGCTTCATCATCACTGCAAGAGACATCGACTCTTCTTCAAAACTCTGTTTTGAAGAAAAGTCAAGCAAGGTCAACTATGACAAAATTTTCCAGAAATCGACAGTTGACATTTTCAGGTGCAGTCATGGATGTTAAAGCCAGAGGCCCAGTCACACAATCCCCACAAAGGAATGCCGAAAGTTTCATCAAGAGAGCCAAAATTTCGAAGAAAAAATGGAAAAAATAGAGTGCTTTAAAAGTCAATAAAATGGTGCAAAACTCAACATTAGAAAGTGGGTTTTTTAAAGAGGAAAAAATCAAATCAATCCCTCTCAAGCCTATAAATACATATTGTGGCCCAAAGCAAAGTCATTGTGCCATTGGAGACTTGGAAAGACATTGCAGAAGGTGGGAGAGTGAGATTGGTGAGCATTTGTGTGAGTTGGGAGGTGATTTGGGAAGCGTAGCGCACACAGGCAAGAGCGCGGTGCACTCACCGCACGCGACGCATACACAGCTAGCCCACCGTTGAATGAATACACAAGCGCGGCGCATATAAGGTGCACGACACACTAGGAAGAGCACGCAGTGCACACAATCTAGCAGCTCAAAAACAATGCAAAACCGTTTCAAATCTTTGTGAAAGCTATCTGTTAGGTTCATATACCAATAGGTTTCTTCTTTCATGATTAACAGTGGAAGGGCTAAATATGTTCATCATTGCAGGTTGCAAAGGTTCCATATTTTGTGTAAATACTCGGAAAATTAAAAAATGAAAAGAGGGTATGCCTTAAAATAATAATCAAAAGGCAAGAAAATCAAATGGTCAAAAGAATAGTGAAAATGAACCCCAAACTAAAGACCAAGAAAGTGGCCAGTCAAAATGCCACTACCATCTTTTGGCAGTAACATAGTGTACAAATACTGATGCTAATCATACTTGATGGACAACCCAACAGTCTAATCTGGACCATGCCATGTTTAAATTGCTTGTTACAGAATAGAGAATGGTTCCTGTCCAAACAACTCAAGCTTGGCAGATGACTAGCTAGGTAGAGAAATGAAGGAGCCCAACTGCTTAATCTGGGTCCTTGGAAGAAATAAGGGTAGATTTAGATAGGAGGGCGGTCAAAAGAAAAAGAGAACAATCAGGGTCTGCTAATTCAAGTGCACCCACTTCAAGTGAAGAAAAAATGTTAGGATTACTAGGTTGGGTAAGTAGTGTAAGTTTGCAGAAGTGAAGGGCCATCACCAATTGGCTTATCAAGATCAAAACTCATTCCATTCAGGGTATTGGAACCATGGCAAAGGTTTGAGGACATAAAAATGGAAGCATGTCTAATTTCCCCCCTTTTTCCAAAACATCATTTATTAACATCCCCAAGGACCTTAGGATCTGCTCAAGTGTCCTATTCCACTTCATTCCATGACAAAGTACCAGGTCAAACCATGAAGTTTAGTCAAGGGAAAGAAGCCACATTTCTTGTGTAAAAATCTTTACTCTCAAATTCACTCATCTTCTATTCCCAAGTTTTACCTCTTAAGACTTGGTCTTTGCCCCTACACTCACCTCACATGTCATATTAACAACTAATGTATTATTTAGCTCCCTAAGCATTCCCCTTCTCTAAGTCTACAAAGATCTATGTGAAAATCCCAAAAAGTCTATGTAAATACTCTCCCCTTAGAAATATAGCTATATAGTCATGATTTGGGGAATATTAATCCATCAGGGGTTAATATTAACCCTCCACCACCCTAAATTATGGGTTTTAAATCAAAAACTTTGGTTAAAAAATTAAAAACCTATGGTCTCCACCCTCAAAACCCTTTCATTACCCTTCCGCGCTAATACATTGGTTATAATGTTTTTTTAAATAAAACATTTTTAAACGGGCGCAAATATATTATACCTGCTACCCTAAGTTAAAACCCACCCCGCGCGCGATTTATTAAATCTATTATTTTAATAGGCAGGTCCTCGCAGCCATAAGCCGTTGTCACATCATACACGCCGCTAGCTGTTCGATCGCCGGCCACACAGATCTAATGGTGGGCGGTCGATCTCACCTGGAAACGGGCGGAGGTTTAGCATCCGGGGGATTGGCGGTTTCACCGTCGTACGCCCGCCACGCGTCAACCGCCTGGGTTGTTCGGAGCCCCCCTCCCTCTTACAACTTACCGCCCAAGGGTGCTCTGGGGAAACCGCTTACTGCCTGTCCCCTCCCGCTGATGTCACACCCACGTTAGCATGACGTCAACACCCTCGTCCGCCACTGCTGCTCCACGTCGCCTCCACGTCGTCCATCCACCCACATGCCTCGCCACTGTGTCACCGCCCCATGGCCACCCACGTCAGCCGCCACGTCATCCTGCCATACCCGGACCCATCGATGACGTCATGTTGACATCAATGCCGAAAAAGCGCCAAAAGGCCAAATTTGCATAAAAAGTCGGGAAATGACCGTTTTGTGTCATTTTCACTTGTCGTTTTCGAAGCGTTGTGCATGTGGAAGACATCGTTTGTGGAAAAAATCAAGAATTTGCTCACCCAAGCTGTTGCCGCCCTCAAAGTCGACTTAATTTGCTTACCATTGTTCCAGCTTGACGCCGTCGACACTGAAAAATCCAAGTATTTGCCATAGTCGACCTATTTCACCCATGTTTGTGCCAGTTTTCTCCTAAATTTCCTGTAAAAAATCTCTGCAAAGCTCCTCACAACCAAATTATCCACTAAAACTACTCAAAAACTTGGTAAAGTCCTTGCACCACGAAGCTCTACAAAAAACCCGTGCCCTTCTGTGAAATTCACCATAAAAAAGCAATTTTAGAAGCCGAGCTACCGGCTAAAGCCCATATAACTGCACACTGATCCCTGTTATTAGAATTCCCTTTGAAAAAACCAGCTACTTAGCTCAAAACACTCTAGTTTCTTCCAATAGAGTGCCCCATAGTTCATCAACCCTGTAAAAAAAAGTCTCCTCATACTCTCAGAGCTGCTCACTTTCAAACACAATTCAGTGGGTAGTCCTTAGCCTTTGCACTAATCCTAAGCTCAAGTAAACATCCAGTAAATTTCAAACATTCCACTCCATCTGCTCTAGATGTTGCTCTTGTTAATCCACCCAGTAAGGAGCTTGAAGCTATGCGTCTTGTGGACAGTGATTTCCTCATTGCAGATTTTGTGGCAGAGAGGAACCACCTGCAGACCTTCTGCCAGCTAAGGAACAATCACTTGGACAACAGTGACATGTATGGAATCTAGAAATCAAATCTACCTATCTATTTCTTACCTTCTGTTAATGTCTTTCTTGAAGTCATTCACCTCTGTGCAGAAAATTATGACCAAAAACTCAGAGCTGTTAAGCCTCCATCTGGGAGCATCCTCCTTTACATAACTCCTGATTCCATCAATCAAATGCTAAATTACAAGCAAACCCAGTTGCTCTACCCCTTTTCCATAAAGTACTTACTAGATGAGGGCTCCAAGCTCTCTAGCATTGAGATTGCTGCAGTTGCCAAAACTTGCATGAGAGCAGACTGCCAACCTTCTGGGCCACCTCCTTTCCCATATGAAAATTTCAATGAGGTAGGCAAGCTGCTGGTGGACATGATATCCTCTGTGCTGGGGTTCTCCACAAATGAACATATTGATGAAACTGTGTTGGTCTTGTTATCTGCATATAGCCTTGGGAAGCCCCCTGCTATAAAATACAATTATGCCAAGTTTATTTCCAACAAGATACATGACCAACTGCTGAGACTGGATAGGGAAGCAATATTTAAATATTCATCATACATCTATCACCTCTTCATGTACTATCGGATAGATTGCTTCCAGTTCCCCATCAATAAGCTGGATTCACAAGATGAGAGGAGGTCTGTCATCTTCTGGTCTTCAGTTTTCCATTAAGTCCAGAACTCTCCCTACTCCTACTGTGAATTCATTGACCAATTTGTCTATCCAGTCACATGCCTCTTGAAAAGGACTCCTCCTGCCAGATTGTCAAAAGATATGCAGAAAATCTTACAGCTGTCCAGGAATTACAAAATAGGTGATTGGTATTTATACCAAAATCACACAGTCATTAGGATCTATGGTTGTGAGCTCTTTCCTTACAGTCTTCCAAGATATGTGCCTATGAGATTGTTTGCCTTGGAATACTATAGGCAACTCATCAACTCTGACCTTACACACTTCCATAGTGCCAAGAAAAAAGCCAACCTCAAATTCAAAGACCACCTAGGCCCATTCATCATGAACAAGAAAGATGGTTGGCAAGAAGCTGATCAAATATTGGGGCAACAACTTAAACTTAAAAGGAGCTTCTGGTGGGTCCCTTATGACCCTGAAGGCTTTATCAGTGCTAGGAGATTCAAGTATAGGCTGCTAGCCTATAAACATTGCCCATATCCACAAATTGAACACTTTGCCAACCAAGATGAATGGGTGCCTGGTACATTAGTAGAGGAATTTACTCAGGAGGAGAAAATAGAGTAGACTGTGAAATATTTAGAGAAAACTCTTGACTTGGATTCTTGTCAGCAGGTCATATTCAAGCAACCAATCCAAGTCGAAGAAGGCACATCCACTGTTGCAGCTGCACAGACCACCCAGCAGGCATCTACAACAACAACAACCACAACAAAAGGCAAAGAAGTGATGGATGCACAACAGGAGATAGAGGCAGGCAGCCCAGCACTTCAAAAGAACAAAGTCAAGGGCAAGCCCCATTAATACAAGCTGAAGCACCTCAAATTCCAGTTTTGGAAACGCCTCTCAATGAAGAGAGAGGCAGAAAACGAGATAGAGAGGAGGTGACACCTCCAAGTGGGTCAACACAGCAACCAGAGGCCAAGAGGCCAAGAATTGAACCTCAGACGAAGGAAGAAAACATCAGTGAAGAAAGAGCAGAAAGCCAAAGCAGAGAAAGAGAATCCAGCTAGCACACTGCCACTAGTTCATTTCAGCAGGAACAAGCCATGCAGCAAAGTACAGAGGTGTCCTCTTCCAGGAAACAGGGCAAGCAACCTGCTGGAGTTAAAGGATCATTTATGGAAATCAAAGCCCAAAATGAACTCTTGAGAGTTCAATTGTATGATCAATTCTTAAAGACAACACCCTCCAAGCAGCAGAGATTGATGGCAGCGTATGACATCAAGGAGGATAAGATGATTTTTACTCATCTTAAGCCTAAAGTTCCAAAGCCTAGATCATCTGCAGACTACACCAAAACAAGTCTAGAGGTCCTCTCCAAGGACATACACCCCATGGAACAGATAGAACTGCACAAACAGACGGGGGAAATGGTGTATGCCACATTTGCAGACAGGGCCATGCTGGCCCATCAGTTAAAAGAATCACTAAAGAATACAAATACACAGCTAGATTTCGAAAGGATGTCTTCCACTGCTAAGGACAACAGAATAAAAACTTTGGAAGACATAATCATTGATCTAGGACATGATCCTAAAGATCCAAAGGGTATTAAGGCCCTTGTGAAGAAAAAGGAGGATGACATTGCTGCACTGAGGAAGCAGGCAAAGCTGCCTCCAACCATTCACCCTCAAACAACAGAACTTGCACAGGAAAAGCAAGTTGATGAGGCCATGGATCTACTTCTGAAAATGAATCAAAGAATATTACAGATGGAAGCAGAATTGGAAAAAGCATTACAAGACAAGCAAGGGGAGTCAACCTCCCAGCCCCCTCAAACTTCTACACCTCTTGGCACTGTCCCTCCTACACAAGCAGCAGCAGCCCCTCCTACTATTCCAGCACCTACCACAACCACATCAACAACATAGGCAACAACAACAACAACAGCAGCAGCAGAATCAAGCATGAGCATGGAGGACTTGATGAAAGCTGTCAAGGAACTTGAGGTTCAGGTGACAGAAATCAATGAAGCCAAAGATAGACTGGCCAAGCTAAAGGCCAGCTATGACAAGTCCAAGATAACAGTGGTAGAGAAGCAGAGAGAGATAAAGGCCTTGGAAGCCAAAATGAAAGCTTTGGAAAAAGAATTGCTTCTAGGCAAGACCCTGGCAAAAATCAAGAAGATAATCTGGGCCAAAATTGGCCAATCAATCCATGACCAATGGAGGTCAATCCAGGCAATACATGAGAAAATTGAACTAATAGGCATAGCTCATGTTGAAATACAAAAGGCCAGAACAGCACTAGGAATCATGCCTAAGCAGGCTAATAAAATGATACATTTCCTCAATACTCACACTAGAGAGGAATTGGCAGCACTGGAAATAAATAGTAGAATAGACACTATCCTGACAACCAAAAAAGTGATGACTTTGAGAAATTTCACTCAAACTCTAGGAAGGAAATGTCAGGATATGAAGGCAGAAATAGATGAATTCAGGGAAAAGATGACAGTATTGCAGGATAAAGGACTGCCTAGCCTAGTGATTGGCACAGGACAACTGCTGTCATATGATCAATATATCACAAGGATCAACAATTATGTTGAGAATCAGATCACAGCATCCACCAGCTCCACAGAAGAAGCAGGGCCTCCCTCTGGGCAGTATCTGTATGACAAATTAGAATTTTTTTTTTTTTATTGAGCATGAGATAAATCATCTATTTGAAGTGCCTCCAAATTTCTACAGATATACAGAAGCAGATGAAACACTTGTAAAAATAAGGAAACATCAGCTACCTCCAGCTGATTGGTGGCAGGCAATGCTGGAAGTACTGCCCAGGTGATCCCACTATATTAATTCTTTTTGTGAAAATTCAGATCTCAGTCACAGTACAGGTCAGCAGATAATCAAGCACGCAGAGATCACAGGAAGCATCTGTATAGTGACTCATCAAAGCACTCAGACAACAGGCTCAATTAACACAGATTTAAAGACATAGCT
>APFE030208250.1:1525-17744 GCA_000404065.3 Pinus taeda
CGACACTTGATCCATGGCTTAACACCCGATTGGTCCATGATCTCTATTTAAAGAGCATGGAGGGTCATTTGTAGGTTAACTGTTCATGAGAGAAGCTTATGTAAAGTTTCATTCTTTTATTAATAAATTGCCTGAAGTGGCCGTGTTGGCTCAGACCGTGGACTGTTTCCCTCTTTGAGGGTTTTAACCACGTTAAAAATACTGGTGTATTGATCTATGATCTGTTTGTGAGCGGTGTCCTTCGGTGTTCTGTCTGAGGAACTTACCCTGTAAATTCCTACACGTCGTCCGGCTTAATTGTTTGTATCATCTTTTAGTTATATCGAGGGTGAAGAGATTCGAACCCTGGGTGGTATGGTCAAATCATGATACTGGGATTGTTGAATGAAATATGTGCATATTTGTTTCGGTTTTTACATTCCAAACATTTCTTGGATTATACTTTGTTTCATTCACTTAACTGCCTTCTGGTATTGTTCCTGTTTTTAATGTTAGCTCTCGGCCGGTAATACTTGGTTTGGTTGATAATATATTTAATTAACTCAGAGTTTTCTTCGAATTCCCTATGAGGGTTTATGGTTCAGATTTGGCTACTGATTCTTTCTATTTCGAAAGTTTTATTGCTTTGTAGTATCTACAAAGACTCTATCTCAGATAATGTCCACGGTAATTTGAAAGAACATTTGATATCTATGTAGTTACTTTTTTTTAACTGAAAGCCCTTTGCGGGTTCCTAATAATTTTGTGGTGAGGCTACATACCTCATTTTTGGTTCTGGGCATGTCTATACGTCAAAAAATTCCCTACTTGTTCTGAACTTTCTGAATTGTATGTGCTGCTAACTATTCATAAACAATACTCATATACTAGTTTCTTTTTAATTTTATGTAGAAAGAAAGTTTCCTACTATTTTTCCCTGTTTTGTTAACAAAAGATTTATTTAATTCTCTTGTGTACTGTAATTCCCATGGAACAACTTTTCTAATGAAAATGAAGTCTATTCTCTAGCTACATCATTTATATTTAGATTTTATAACTGTATGGAACCTTATAGCACTATTTGTTATAGATTTTTGAAATGCATGAACTTTACTATGCTAATATTTTTTGTTCTTTTCTTGCATCATACAATGTCAATAATTAGAATGACAGTTAACTAACATTCATTCAAACTATTTCATTCTTGAACTACTGAGATGATCCTTAATTCTATATCAAGATCAGAACGAAATCTACTTAATAAGAACAACTATTAATAATTATTTGTACCACTGCCGAGTTGAATATTCCTGATTCAGTCTTGCAACCAGACCTGAATCTTTCTATATAATTTGCCTCCCAACCTTGAGATCTACTTCAGTAGGCTCCCCCCAAGCTTTCCTGTTCACAGGAACTCTTTAGTTTCTTGAGACGTACAGTCTCCGCGTCCTCTGGTCCCAACCAGACATGGCCTTCTTGAACTGCCTGACTCTTCAACACAGTATCTTCCTTAGAAACTCTCCTCTTGCTTGATCTCAAATACCTTTATCCTCTTGATCTCTTGGTTAAACCTCAAGAAATTAGTTTCAAGAATTTATTTAGGAACAAGTAACTGTTTCCCTAACTGTTTATTTAGTAAAGTAATATTTACTGATAACTGTTGTCTTCATTCAAAAAATATTAACTTCCAAAATGGTATTTTTAAATTAGGAAATAAATAGTTGTCCAAACTGCAGTAATTAAAATATTTACATAGTCTGGGGGATATCACATATTCCCCCCCTAAGATGTAACATCGTCCCGATGTTTTCCTTCTGAAACAAATTTGGAAAGATCTCCTTCTTACCTTGCTCATCTTCCCAGGTGGCCTCTTCAGGCCCAAAGTGCTGCCATTGTAGTTTAACCTGGGTGATAACTCATTTCCGCAAAGTTACTTCTCTCCGATCTAGTATACCCAGAGGTTCGAACAAGAACTCACCTTCCAATTCGACCTACATAGCAACAAACAACTTAAGTCATCAATCAACTTCTTTAATATATATATAAAGAAAAAAAAATTTCTCGAATATTTTACCTCGATGTTTTGCCAATTGATTATGTGTTTAGGATCATAAATGTATTTCTTAAGTAAAGAAATGTGGAAGACATTGTGCACACAAATGTGGCTGGGTAAAGCAAGTAGATAAGCCACTGGTCCGATTCAAGCTAAGATTTGAAATGGCTCGCAAAACAGGGGTGATAACTTAGCGCATCCGTTCCATTGCAATGTACTTTTCTTAGCTCGTACTCTAATGTAAACATGGTCTCCTACTTGAAATTCTTGAAAACTCTGTTTCTGATCAACAAAGTTCTTTTGTCGGTCTTGAGCGGCCTTTAGGTTGTTTCGTACTTTCTTTACCATTTCCTCCATTTCTTCCAACATGTCGGGTCCTAACATCAACTTGTCCTCTGGTCCACTCCAACTCAATGGTGTTCTACACTTACGCCCGTATAATACTTCAAAAAGACTCATCTGTAGAGATGCATGGTATCCATTATTGTAAGAAAATTCTACTAAGTGTAAGTTATTTTCCCATTTCGAAGGCTGTTGCATAACATAAGTTCGCAACATTTCTTCAACCACTTGGTTTACTCTCTCTTTTTGTCCATCCGTTTGAGGATGATAAGTGGTACTGAAGTGTAGTTGTGTGCCCAATCCCTCGAAAAGGACCTTCCAAAAGGTTGATGTGAATTTCACATTGCGGTCTGAGATGATCATTTTGGGTATACCACGTAGCTTGAAAATGTGCTGTATGAAAATGTTAGCAACTTGCACTGCTTTATAAGTTGACTGGACTGGTATGAAATGAGCAGATTTTCTCAATTTGTCTACCACTACCATGATGGAGTCATTTTTTCTTTTTGACTTAGGTAGTCCGGTGATGAAATCAATGGATATGGTTTCCCATTTCCATTCAGGAATAGGAAAGGGGTGGAGTAATCTTGCTAGGTGTTGGTGCTCAGATTTTATTTGCTGACATTCTAAACATTTGGCTAAATATTTTTCTACCTCCTTCTTCATTCCAGGCTAGAAAATTCCTTATTTAAGGCAAAAATCATTTTCTGGTATCCAGGATGGCCTGCACAAGGAATCCTATGAAATTCATCTATAATCAAAATTTTGAGATGTTTTTCATTAGGTACATATAACCTCTTCCTATAAATCAGTAATCCTTCTGAATTTACCTCATATCCTAATTGTTGTTCATGGTTGTTTGGAATTTTTTCTTGTTGCCATAAATGTTTGTATACTAAATCTTGCATGGTTGTTTCATGAATCTACTCATAAAAAGTTGTTTTTGATTCACTGAAAGAAATTTCATATATACAATTTACCTTTTGATTTAGTGCATCTGCAACCCGGTTTTCTTTCCCCTTCAGATGCTTGATTTCAAAATTGAATTTGCTTAGGAAATCTACCCAACGAGCTTGTCTAGCATTCAAAGTGGGTTGCTTAAAGTAACTTGTTAGACTATGATGATCTGTGAATAGCAGAAATTTCTTACCCATTAAGTAGTGCTGCCACATTTTCAAGACATGAATCACCACTATCAGTTCCAAATCATATGCCGAATATTTTTGTTTGTACTCCTTAAGTTTCCTTGATTCATAAGCTACAACCCTTCCATCTTGCATTAATACGCCACCTACACCCTCTTTGCTAGCATCTGTACAAACCATATATTCCTTGTTGGGATCAACGATGCTCAAAACGAGTGCCATGGTGAGTAGATGCTTGAGCTGGTCAAAGCTCTTTCGGCAGTCGGGGGTCCATTTAAAGGCCTTCCCTTTCTTTTGCAAGGATTTGATAGGATATGCCACCCTAGAAAACCCTTCTACAAACCGTATATAATATCCAGCTAGACCCATGAATGATCTTATGTCAGCTATATCTTTCGGTACTGGCCATTCCATGATAGTCCTTATTTTCTCTAGATCTACTGCAATGCCATCCTTGGTGATGACATGTCCTAAATATTGGATTTGATCCTTAAAGAAGTCACACTTGTTGTATTTGGCAAACAACTGGTGTTCTCTTAAGACTTGCAGAACAATACGGAGATGCTCACTATGTTCTTCCAGGCTTCAAGAATAGATTAGTATGTCATCAATAAATATTAATACAAACTTATCTAGGTATTGATGGAATATGCTATTCATGAGACACATGAAGGTGGCTAGGGCGTTAGTTAGTCCAAAAGGCAGCACTACGAACTCCTAATGTCCATAACGAGTTCTAAATGTGGTCTTCACTATATCCTCCTCCTTTATCTGGATCTGATGATATCCTGAGCGTAAATCAATCTTTGAGAATACGTTGGCACCATTTACTTGATCAAATAACTCATCAATACGGGGAAAAGGATACTTATTTTTAATGGTCAGTTTGTTTAACTGATAGTAGTCCATACACATTCTCAAAGTTCTGTCCTTTTTCTTGACAAAGAGCACTGGAGCTCCCCAGTGGGACACACTGGGTCAAATATACCCTTTATCAAGAAGCTCTTGCAAATACATTTTTAATTCATTTAGCTCCAGTATGCTCATGCAGTAAGGGGCTCAGGAGACTAGGCAGCTCCCGGAATTAGCTTGATAATGAAATCTATGTCTCTTTTTGGGGGTAGGCCTAGGATTTCCTCAAGAAATACATTTAGAAAGTTTTGTATTACTGGAATATTTTCTATAGAAACAGATTTATCTTTAGAATCAGTGTATCCCACTTGTATTGCATAGACTTGGTAGCCTTTTCTGATGCATTTTCCCATTTGGGAGGCTGTTACAGGTCTTAGATGCAGAGGCTTTTGAATACCTTGAATCTCGTGCCTTACTCCTTCCTCATCCTGGTAATTAATGGTTTTGGTCTTGCAGTTAATAAGGGACCAGTGCTTCTCTAACTAGTCCATACCTATAAGAACATCGTAAGACCCCAGGGGTAACACAATAAGTTCGGTTATAATAGTCTAGTTAGCTAAGCTCAAAAGGCAATTGTTGACCTTGGACAAGACTCTTCTTTTTGCTCTTGTGGCTAGTTAAACTAGCGATGGATTTTTAAACTTGACAGATTGCAGTTTACACTGTTCTACAATCTTGGGGCTAATATATCCTAGGGTAGCCCCTGGATCGATTAAAATAGATATAGTTCTGTAAAAAACTTTACCTTCAAATTCAACCATTGTTGGTTGAAACTCTGCCTGCAGGTCTTCAAGGGGGACATTAATTTTAGGGATGTTCCTAGCCACCTCTCCCACTGTAGATGCTTCCTGTATCTGCGAAATCTGATCAGCTCCTTTGCGCTGTGGTTAGTTCTCGACATAATGTGGCCCTCCACATCCCCAATATTGTACAGGTGGTCTATTATTTAATTCCATTTCAGATCTACCAGCTTGTTCATTCACCTTGTTTTCACTTGGTACCTTAAATCAGGGTTGATTTCCACTTGTTTTTCGATTGATTAAACCTTTAAATGATCCCATGTTGCCTGTACCTTTGTTCCCTTTGTGGCTGGAAACAAATTTGCTTCCTTTTTTGTCAGCCGACTTCTTGCCTAAATCGCCTTTGGGTTTGTTTTACTGGTAACATATCCGCACCTTACGAATGACTTCGTCCATGGTTTTTAGGTTGTCAAACTCCAACCGTTCCTTCATGAAGAGTGGAAGGCTACTGATGAACCGCTGTACTTTTTCTTTTTCTTTGCGTATGTAAGGGACATACTGAAGTAGTGACGTGAACTTGGTTATGAACTCATCCATGGTCATCTGACCCAATCAGAGATCGTGGAACTCTTTCGATTTTTCATCATTGAATCTTTCTGTTAGTTATTTCTCCTTAAAATATCTCTGAAAATTTTCCCAGGTTATATTTTGTTCATCAATCCCTTGGACTGTTTTTACTTCCTCCCACCATAATGTGGCCTTTCCTTGTAACTAAAATATGGCTAGTCGGGCCTTCAGATTATGGTCATACTCGTACAATTGGAAATACTTATTTATGTTAATGAGCCATGCCTCTACTGCCTCTTCCTATTCACCATCGTAGAGAGGAGGTTTAATTTTTCAAAATTCTCCTTTAAGTTCTGATTTCTGTCTTTTATGTATCTTGTGATTTGAGACGTTATTTGATTCTTCTTTGTGATTTTCTTCACCCCCTTCTGTCTCCATATTCTCAGTTTGATATTCTTGTTCCCCTGTCATATTTCCGTGTTCAGGACTAGGGGCTAGTGGCCGATGGTTCTATCTATCAGATAGAATTTTCATAATTTTCTCTTGCTCCTGCATTAGTCGTTCATTGTCTGCCCATAGCCGAGCCATCTCATCTTTTAATTCTTGTATAGTCTCCAGGATGGTTGTATTATCATTTCGTGGATCATCCCATAATTGTACCCATATTTCGGGATTACCTTCTTGAAATGATGTTGGTTCTGTTCCCATTGTTGTCTGATAGGAAGGGTTTCCCATTCTCCTCATGCTGACACTGTTTTCCTACATGCACATCAAATTTTGTTATTTTATTTATCCCAGAGGCCTCAGTTTAGCAACCTGAGTGCTTTGATACCATATGTCACACATCTATTAAGCATATAAAAAAAAATTACCTATCTATTTCCTAAAATTGCCGGATAATACCATTGATATATGAACACAATCATTTACAACATTCATTAATTATTGAATTTGAAAACTTAATAAGGATAGATACAGTGATTCGAGTTATACATTGCAATTATCATTTAGACTTTAATCCATGAATATAAAGTCAGAGGGGGACATCTGTTTAGCTCTCGTGCTAGCTCAGAGTTAAACGAGTACATATGTTACCTTCGCGATATCCTTCATTAAAGATCCGGTACTGTAAGATTTTGTTCACCATAATTGGAGGTCTGGTTCTACACAGTGTTTAACTCTTACCTTATGGTTCACACTACTCGACATTAATTTTGGTTGATCATTGCATTGGCCTAGGCAGAGGTGGCAACTTGTTGGAGTTATTGCTGCAGGCCCTCATACATGGTAACCTTGGGATTTTCTCTGGATCAACGGCTTCGGTAACTCCTTTAGATTGGACGATGGAGTGTCTTCTTGTTTTTCCTAACCCTCAAATGGGTATGAGTTTTCGTCATTTCTCCGCTCCGGTTTGTGCTTCTAGTAATTTCGGGTCGACTTGCATTTGCAGCTTGATGGTCCCCTGATACCGTCATTTGTCGAGCTTTGAATTCTTTTTTATTTGTTGCTAGGGTTGTCTGCAACTCCGGAGACTATTGGATTACAAGGTGTGAATTTACCTACAGTCGACTCACGCCTTCAGATCTTCCAGGTATTTCTAATAGAGACTCTGTTTTGGCTTTTTCATCTATTTTATTCTTCTACTATTATTTTTGCTAAACTACATATTAATACTTGTTTATCTCCACCCATTCGGGGTGGAGGGTTTGGTAGAAGGCGTGAAATGGGCATGATGTGTCTCCTACCTTGTTGCGAGGCCCTCGGTGCAATTTGGGGACAACGTTATTAAAATCCGGGTATGCAATAGTTCTGCAATGAAATTTAAGTTTTTTGGGTTTAATGGCTCTGTGGAGAGTTTTGGATTTACTCCTTGCCATGACTGTGATATTTTGGTTACCCTCTGTAATTTTGAATTCTATTTTTGAGTTTTCTTAGGCCTATCAACCATGAACAAGTTGTTAAATTTATCCGGCGTCGACCGGCTTAACTGTTTGTATCATCTTTTAGTTATACCGAGGGTGAAGAGATTTGAACCCTGGTTGGTATGGTCACATCATGGTACGAGGAATGTTGAATGAAATATGTGCATATTTGTTTCAGTTTTTACATTCCTAACGTTTCTTCGATTATACTCTATTTCGTTCACTTAACTGCCTTTTGGTATTGTTCCTGTTTTTAATGTTAACTCTCGGCTGGTAATACTTGGTTTGGTTGATAATATATTTAATTAACTCATAGTTTTCTTCGAATGCCCTATGAGGGTTTATGGTTTAGTTTTGGCTACTGATTCTTTCTATTTCGAAAGTTTTACTGCTTTGCAGTATCTATGGAGACTCTATCTTTGATAATGTCTATGGTAATTTGAAAGAACAATTGATATCCATGTAGTTATTTTTTTTTAACTGAAAACCCTTTGCGAGTTCCTAATAGTTTTTTGGTCAGGCTACATACCTTATTTTTTGTTATGGGCATGTCTATACTTCGAAAATTTCCCTACTTGTTCTGAACTTTCCGAATTGTATGTGCTGCTAACTGTTCATAAACAATACTCATATACTAGTTTCTTTTTTTTATGTAGAAAGAAAGTTTCCAACTGTTTTTCACTGTTTTGTTAACAGAAGATTTATATAATTATCTTGTGTACTGTAATTCCCGTGGAACAAATTTTCTAATGAAAATGAAGTCTATTCTCTAGCTAAATCATTTATATTTATATTTTATAATTGTATGGAACCTTATAACACCATTTGTTATAGATTTCTGAAATGCATGAACTTTACTATGCTAATATTTTTTGTTCTTTTCTTGCATCATACAATGTCAATAATTAGAATGACAATTAACTAACATTCATTCAAACTATTTCATTCTTGAACTACTGAGATGATCCTTACTTCTATATCAAGATCAGAACGAAATCTACTTAATAAGCATTGTTATTAATACTTATCTGTACCACTGCCTAGTTGAAAATTCTTGATTCAGTCTTGCAACCAAACCTGAATCTTTCTATATAATTTGCCTTCAAACCTTGAGATCTACTTCAGTAGGCTCCCCCCGAACTTTCCTGTTCACAAGAACTCTTTAGTTTCTTGAGACTTACAATCTCCGCACCCTCTGGTCCCAACCAGACATGGCCTTCTTGAACTGCCAGACTCTTCAGCACATTATCTTCCTTAATAACTCTCCTCTTGCTTGATCTCAGATACCTCTATCCTCTTGATCTCTTGGTTAAGCCTCAAGAAATTAGTTTCAAGAATTTAGTTAGGAACATGTAACTGTTTCCCTAACTGTTTATTAAGTAAAATAATATTTACTGATAACTGTTGTCTTCATTCAAAAAATATTAACTTCCAAAATGGTATTTTTAAATTAGGAAAATAAATAGTTGTCCAAACTGCAGTAATTAAAATATTTACATAGTCTAGGGGATATCACAAATTCCTAAGAGATAGTTTATAACTTTAATTAATTTACTAATGACTAAATCCTATTTTTTAACCCTTGTAAAATTATTATTTTTAGTCAATTCCTATAATATTATATTAATTAATTTAATTAATTTATATAATTAAAATAAATAAAGACTAATTCACAACAGCTAGCTTATAACTAAATATTATTTTAATTAATTTGATAACTAATTTACTAACCGCTAGCTTTGAACCCTGATGCATCCACACTATTTATTCTTTAGGATTGATTGATTTTTCACCTTTGTCCTGAGGATGAACCACATTAGTTGGTTCAAAACATCTACCAAATCTTATTGATGTGATTAATCCAAAAAACATTACATTACATTTTACATTTAAAATGCACTTCTAAAAAGTATAAATATTTAATTACAAATTACAAAATAATAAGTATAAAATATGGAAATCTGTAATGCTCGGGGAAAACAATGAAAATATTTGATTTACTGTGGTAGACACAAACTGAACTTGTTATTAGTATTTGGTTAAAAGTTAAACGTAATTTGTTTGATTGTGAAATGTAAGAAGTGTTTCTTGAAAGAAGGTAAATTCTCAAGGAGGAAGTTGTCCTCTTGAGGTGGAAAAAAACGGTTGCTGAGGAAGCAACCCTAACTACCTCCCCTAACTGGAAGGTTTCCAGAGAAAAAGGAGGGGAGGAGAGGAAAATTTGCGTTGTAGTGACAGGCAGAAAAAGAGAATCCAAAGGAAAGAAAAGGTGGCTAAGTCTGGTGATGACCAGATAGCCCTGCTTGTTGTACGGGCAACTTGCAGAAGACTGAGGTCTGGCAAGAAGCAAGGGGGGAGAATCTGGTCTTGAAGGACGAATCTCGTGGTCAGGCGGTTTGACAGACGACAGACCCAGTTTCGGGTGACTGTCAAAAACGACATTTTATCCAAGGAACTCCAGACCCAGTTTCGGGTGACTGTCAGAAACGACATTTCAACCAGAAAACTCTAGGTATGAAGCAATCCCTGGAATTGATACTAATTTTGGGAATTTTATAATGTTATTCTTAGTTTCCCTCTTTCCTTTTATATTATGAAAGGAGGGTGAAAGAATTTATTACAAGGAACTGGACGGGAAAACTGTGCAAGGGTTTAATAGTGGGGTAGGGTTTTGTATCCAGTTTTCTTTTAAAAAAAAATATAGTTCAGGGAGCCAAATGCGAGTGAGGGCTGCTAGGAAATCCTTTCAAAGATTATACAAAAATGGAAAACAGTCAATACAAAGGCTCACCATAAATACAAAGTTCTCGAAATTGAAATGTCATTACAATGAAACAAATATATTCCATAAATAAACAGAGAGATCAATAGTTTTCTTTTCTCTATCTAATTCCTATATAAGCCGCGAAACATAGAAACGCAAGAAAGCTTCATTTCTGGAAACTACAACCCGAAACATTCACAGAATGAAAATTATAATTAATCTTAAGAAAACTCTAACGAACAAAAGTCGCAACTGTGAGGGTATGCCGGCTTCAAGACCGGGGTCTAAACGTCCTAATAGCATGTAGGTAAAATAATCTTTAAGCCAACACTGTAACCATAAATGTATATATATAACATAGCCAGGTAGTTATACAAAAGTCTCGGCTCCACATGGGAATACGTAAAACAAAAAGAATACATACAAGTGTGGACCTGGAACGAGTTCATGTAGTGCCCCTGTGACTTATGTGAACTATAACCCTATAGTGAGAAGCACCAGGCATATAATCTTTACCAAACACATAAACCAGTAAGGCATAGAATCGTAATTATCATGCGGTAAGCATCATATAGTGTATAAAGTAATATGAAACGAACAGACAAACTGAGGAATGTACAGAGCAGTGTATATTCAAATAAAATTATGAAAAATGCACAGTCATAGTTATAAAATGACGATTCCACAGCTCATGAACCCCAACGAGGGTTAATGTAAAAGAGTAATAAGAAATACAGTAAGGCGTCGCAAGAGGGCGCTCCCCCCCATCAACCAACAGAACTTGGGTCGTAAAGACCCAGACCATCAACAGAAGAACGGGAGCATAATTACATAAAATGTGCACAAACAGCCTTGGAAACCATAGGGAGTCACAATATAACAATCCAGGGATACAACGCGAACAGTTTAACCAACTGTGGAATTAAATTACATAACAAATGCATAAGCGAGCTCAAAGGCCCGCCAATTCAAAATCAAGGTTATCAGTTCATAGTCCATATCGTGTGAAGGATTCCCAATCCTTGTGTGCAGACTTGTCAGGCTTAAACTCTACCAAAACCTCTGTACAGTAACCAAGAGGAGAATCCGTAAGGGGACTGGGCCAAAGGGCCAATACTATTCGTTAATAAACACGAAAAAAAATAGAACCCTACACTCAGTGCAACGATTTCATCATTTCTTGTAGTGGGATGCTTATAATAAAGAATGGGATGTGGAAAAAATTGGTATGAACTCACCTGTTCGGCAAGCTCTGAGAAGGCAGGACCCTGAAGCCTGGCAACTTCATCCGCGCCTATGCATATTGTGCTATGGGGAGAGGCCCTCATACCTTGCCATAGAAAACAGAGACACGCCAGGAGTACGTTAGAATTTTCAGACTGTACATAACACAAATGAATATAGTAAAGGGCGTAGGAAAATAACAAAAACCTTATAGATAGAAAAGTAAGCTCTTACCGCAATGTAGCCGCTATAAAAGGCTAGGTCCAAATTGCTCTGAAACAGTAGCAGGCATTAGAACCATAACCATACATTGAAGAGAGAAGTTTCGGTATGTGTTCGGTGCCCAAAGGAGGAGGGAGCTGTAGCAGGGCCGAGGGAAAATGTCTCTGGAACCCTCGATGGAATGTTTAACTGAGTAAGGTGCACATCGAGATAGCTCCGCCCTCGGATGGGCATTCTTTCATCCCCACCGTCGATGCGGGGAGGTGCCCAAGGGCGCGGAAGTAGAGGATACATAGACCTTACCCCCATCACGTGACGGAGCCGACAGAAGTAAATGCCCAGGGCTAGGTGTAATGAACCAGTGTGACCAACAATAAATCTGGCAGATAATACTCTTCCTCCACGGAATATTTCCAAATTGCACACATAAAGACGAGATATTTTACCCATGGTCATCTTGAATGTGAAGCCTACGTGTAGGTGGTAATGGGGTTGGCACGTTTTACGTTCAGAGGCATGCAATAGTAATATAAAACGTGATTATGATAAAAAAAAAATTACTATTACGTAGATTAAACCGTGGGTATATTACAAGTGGTATCAGAGCCCAGGCTTCAAAAAACTGTGGCCTCTGGGAATTGGTGTTGACATACAGATTGAATATACTTTATTTCCATCTCTATTGAGCAGTTTAAAAAAAAAAAATTGCGTGACTATTCACCTATTATTTTTATGCTTAAGTACATGAGTAAGATTGACAATATGAGGAAAGCAAACAATGCGTCCCATGGATTTGTGGTGGGATAGGGACCTGCAGAGAATAATCCCAAACTATGGGTACAACTTGGAGAGGAGGCTCGCAGTACAAACCTTGCAATTTTGGAGACGATGCAGGAATTGAAAAATGAAATGGCCCGATTGCGGGAGGATAACGCCAGGTTAACAATGGAGCAGGAGAGAATTATAAAGAGCCTATCTGACAAGCAAAATCAGCAACCACCAAACCCTAGTGCTGAGCAACAGGGGATGTTAGGGGAACATAATCAAAATACAAAACCCAAAGAGTCAGAAGGAAGGGAGGAGGAACGATCTGATAATGCCATTGAATAGCAGACATCAAAAAGGCAACGGATAGAGTTGCAAGGGGAATTCCGCAAGATCAAACCACCACATTTTGAAGGAGAACAAGAGGAGGGAGCTGAGGCATGGTTGATCAATATGAAAAAATATTTCAAGCTGTATGAATATGATCACAATCTTAAGGTGAGGTTGGCCATTTTCCAATTGCAGGGGAAAGCCACCTTGTGGTGGGAGGAAGTTAAGATGGTAAAAGGAGTAAGTGAATAGACTATCACTTGGGAAAAATTTCAAAAGTACTTTAAAAAAAGATACTTGATAGAATGCTTCTATGACGAAAAGGCAAGAGAGTTCCATGACCTGCGATTGGGACAACAGACTATGGACGAGTTCATCACTCGTTTTACTTCATTACTCCATTATGTGCCTTATATTCAGGAAGAAAAAGATAAAGTACAGATATTTGTCAGTAGTTTACCCTTGGGTATGAGGGAAAGAACCGAATTTGACAACCCGAAGATGATGGACGAGGCTATACGCAAGGCCCGAATTTGTTACCAGCAAAGCAAGCAGGAGGGAGAAATCCTAGGTAAGATATGGGTCGATAAGAAAGGCAGCAAGCTGGCTGGAAGTACTAAAGGTAACCGCAGTGGTGGTAATAGAGGATTCGCTAAGGGGAAAATCAGCAGAAACTCACAGAAGAATTCGCTGCGACTAAAGCCCCCTAGTGAGTCCAGAACCAATGACCAACTCGGAAAAATAGACAACGAAGGGACAGCAAGGCCTCCAGTGCAATGCTGGGGCTGTGGTGTGTTACACTGAAATTTGTCACCATGACTATCTGCAGTTAATATGGCTCCATCAATAGTCATATTATCCTCCTTGTCAAGCCTTATACCTCTACTCTCCATGTCAAACTTCAAAAAGAGAGAAAGTCACTTAAAAACATGTTTATCTCTGTGTACGCAGGTTCTCTCTACCTTGCCTACATGTACGCACTCCAAACACACTCTACCTGCGTACTTGTACGCTCTGTAAGCCAAAGGATGGGTGCGTACCCCTGTAAAGGTCAAAAGGCGCGAGTTTCATCTTTAAAAAGTTACTTGTGGTCACTTCTAGAGCCTTCTAGAAGAGTGTGTGACGTGTATTGAGCACCTCCAGATGGTTCATGCATCCCTATGATGGAGGAACTTATCCCATCAAGAGAGGAGCTACCCCATCCAAAAGAGGGAGTATCCCATTGATGTTGGAACTGAATAACTTCCTCTAGAATACTATAAATACAGGCCTTGGGCCAGAGGAGAGGAGGTTGAAAGCTGAACATTCTAAAGGGTAAATGCTGCTGGAATTAGGACTTCCATTGTTGACTTGTGAGGAGAGATCACCATCCTTCCTTGTTCATTTGGAAGTGGGTGAGCTTGTCAAACTAGAGGAAAACTCTTGCTGGACACTGGGAGGAACTTGCACAACACCAAGGCTCAGGTTGTAATGGTTCCTTTTTGTTTCCTTAATACAAATAAGTCCATTCTTCTCAATGATTCGTTGTTAATGAATTATTTCATATACTCCTTGGTCTATATGATGAATATGCTTTGTTTTATGGAATATTCAGGTGTTATGTAATCGTTTGATTGTTAGTGTATGCAGGTTTCAAAGTGAAGGAGGAGCTCATCCGAATCAGCGAGGCTGGACTGCTACAACGAGCGTTGGACTTGAGGTAGGATCGAAAAACACTTGGTTTCTCATAGAATAATGTATGTTTAGAGAAGGATTGCTCTTAATTGTCTTGTTTGTCACTAGAGAGTCTTAGACTCCTAGGGACGTTAGTTTTGTCCGCAAAAATAAGTCTTTCTGCATGACAAATTGGCGACTCCACTAGGGACTCCATTGATGTGCTTGATTTTCCTTTTGAGTATTACTTTGATCTGAAAAGAGTCTTGTTTCTTTTGTTTTTTGATTGCTTGACTGTGTTTTTGGGTGGATTAGCTTAGAGTCTAGTTTGATTTTAGTTTTTCTTCATTTTACAGTAGTACGCACCCTCTGAGTTAGACACAGTGCGTACCTGTACGCACTGTATCTTTGTACACAGAGCGTGCCCGCACCTGGTTAAACAGGCTGCCTGCGTACCCTGTTAAAATTAAGAAAATTCCATTTTTATCCCTTTTTCCCTTTAGATTTTGTTTTTTTTTTAGTCTTTCCTGCCCAGATCCACTGGTTGTCTCTCAAAAATCTTCACCTGCACTTATCCCATTAGCGTCGAAAGTTTTAGTGAAATTCCTTGAAGTTTGAGCATTAGGGTTTTGATTTTTATATTGGTCCTGTAGTGACTTTGGGTTTAGAAGTTGCGAAGCCTTAGATATCTCTGGTTTTGTCAGTCTTCTTAGGAGTCGGACCAGTCGTAAAGTCTACCCGCGTGAGCGACCTACTTTTGTGTTGCCTCTTTGAAAAATTTCAATATAGCTTGTTCATTTAAAGTTGTGAATTTCATTTTCAAAAAGAACAAAAAGAGATTGAGTTTTTGTTCTGATTAGTTTATGATTCTGCATAAACTAGTCCTTGGACTGATTGTTGACAAGTAAAACGTCCCGGAATCATCTTAGTAGGCTTTTGCTTCTTAGATTTACTTGTTAGTGAAAGATTAGGTAAATTTCCTTTGATTTGCTTTTGAGTGGCTTTTCATAGATTTTCATAGATCTTGAAATTGCTATGATTAGATTAGTTTTACATGCTTTTATTAAATAGGAAAATATCAACGATCTCCTTTGCAAAATTTGATTTAGAATAGCATTTGACGTTGAAAGAGAAAAGAATTTTTTCGTTAAGTAGAAAGTGGTCTTGTTTTGTGTGTTTTGAAAGATAAAAGAAATTGTTTCTTTGATTGTCTTTTGAGAAAGTTGTGTTTATTGAAAAGATTGCATTCTCTCAACTCTCTTAATTAGAACATTCATTGAAAAGAAAAGTTATCGAATCATCTTAGGTGCATCTTTTAGAGAATTGGAGTCGAGTCTATACACCATCAAGTTTCATCTCCATCACCTTGGTCTTAAAGAACAACCATTAAAATCAACGCTTAAAGTAAAATTAACTTAGAAATTTTTATTTTCTAGGGCTCTGAAGCACCAACATAGATTAGGCTAGTGTCTTGGAGTAGGTGAGTAATTAACTTTCCAAGACTATTAAACCAAACAAGTAGCTTATCTTGTGATAGAATAAATCCAGTTGTTACATTTGTATTCTGGGAAAGCTCCTCTTAAAGGAGAAGCACGAGCTCG
>APFE030208250.1:82045-100809 GCA_000404065.3 Pinus taeda
TCCTTGGACGGTGGTATTCTAGAGGAGGCATGGACAGGTAGAAAGGTAAACTACTCTTTTTTAAAGACTTTTTGTTGTGAAGCCTTTGTCCACATTAATAAAGAAAATAGAACAAAGCTTGAGGCAAAATCAAAGAAATGTCCCTTTATTGGATATGGTGTTAATGATTTTGGTTATTGCTTTTATGATTATGAAAAATAAAAAATCATTAGGAGCAAAGATGTCATATTCAATGAAAAGGTCTTGTATAAGAATCAGTTGCAGGAAAAGAAATAGGAAAAAGAAAACAGAGAATACATAGTGCTTAATGATATCACAGGAAAAGTGATGGTGCCTGAAAATCATAATGACCAACATCTAGAACAACCACCACAACAACAACAAGCACTTCAAACACATGAAAGTGGTGTTCAAAGATCTACTAGGATAAGTAGACCCCCTGAACGATACTCTCCTTCATTATATTATGTATTGTTGACTGATTCTGGTGAACCAGAATGTTATGAAGAAGAAGTGCAGGTAGAAAACATGAAGAAGTGGGAGCAAGCCATGAAAGAAGAGATGGACTCCTTAACACATAACCAAACTTGGGAATTAGTCAGGTTGCCTGCAGGTAAAACAAAATTACAGAATAAATGGGTTTACAAGCTAAAGGAAGAAGATGGAGTAAAAAAAGGTACAAAGCTAGACTTGTGGTGAAGGGTGTGCACAGAAAAAAGGTATAGAATTTGATGAAATATTTTCACCTGTTGTGAAAATGACCTCAATCAGAACTATTCTAAGTCCAGTAGCAGCTGAAGATTTACATCTTGAGCAGTTAGATGTAAAGACAAACTTTCTCCATGGGGATTTGGAGGAAGAGATATATATGCAACAGCCACAAGGGTATGAGGTAAAAGGAAAGGAGAAACTAGTGTGTAGATTGAAGAAGAGCTTGTATGGCTTAAAACAGGCTCCAAGGCAGTGGTATCTAAAATTTGACAGGTTGATGTCTGAACAAGGTTATACTAAATGTCACTCTGACCATTGTGTTTATCTCAAAAGGAAAAGTGATGGCAGCTATATTATATTGTTATTGTATGTAGATGACATGCTTGTTATAGGTTCTAACATGCAGGAAATAAATGTGCTCAAAAGGAAATTGGCAAACTCATTTGCAATGAAGGATTTAGGTGTTGCAAAACAAATCCTTGGTATGAGAATAACTAGAGACAGGAAGAATCACAAATTAACATTCTCTCAAAGTGAGTACATAGAAAAGGTGTTGAAAAGGTTTAATATGCAGAATGCAAAACCAGTTAGTATACCTTTGGATAGCCATTTCAAATTAAGTAAGGAGGAGTGTCCCAAGACTCAGGAAGAAATGGCTCATATGTCTAAAGTTCCATATGCATCAGCAATTGGAAGCTTAATGTATGCAATGGTCTGCACAAGGCCTGATATTTAACATCCAGTGGGAGTTGTAAGCAGGTACATGAACAATCAAGGAAAAGAAAACTGGATGGCGGTGAAGTGGATTCTCAGGTATTTGAGAGGTACCACAAATAAACCATTATGCTTTGGTGGTTCAAACATTGCTCTACAGGGATATGTTGATGCATATATGGCGGGTGATAGTGATAATAGGAGAAGCACAACAGGGTATGTGTTTACTGTAGGTGGAACAACTGCCAGTTGGGTCTCAAAACTGCAAAGTGCTGTTGCACTCTCAACGACAGAAGCAAAGTATGTTGCTGCTACAGAGGCTAGTAAAGAAATGATTTGGTTATAAAGGTTTCTAGATGAATTAGGTAAGAAGAAAGAGTTGGGCAAGTTATATAGTGACAACCAACGTGCCATACATCTTGCAAAGAACTCTGCATTTCATTCCAAGACTAAACATATACAACTCAAGTACCATTTCATACAGTTAGCGTTGGAAGATGGACAGTTGAAGCTGGAAAAGATACACACTAGCCAAAATCCTGCAGATATGTTAACAAAAGTTGTAACACTGAGAATTTGCTCAGTTTCAATTGGTCTTCAAGTATGATGAAGAAGATGAGAAATAGCCAGGTCCAAAGTGAGTCATTGTCCAGCAAATGAAGCTACGGTGGAGTTGCTATAATCAGTCTCCAAGTGGGAGATTGTTGGGTGTGGAGCCTGATTATCTTATGTATTCAAAGGTATCACCACATTGGAGCACAGTTCGTAATGGGGCGACAACACCGCCCATAAAATATTCACTGTAGGGGGGTTCAGGGGGGCGGCTGCGACCTTTGGGAGACCCCCCTGGCGGGGGGATCAAGGGCAGTGCCCCCAAAGCTAAGAATAGATGTAAAATTTCCTTGTAAAATGTTGTAATCTCGTATTCAATCTGGGTCGTTCATTGGGTGGAGTTTGACGGTAGAAGTTATGTTTAACTTAGGGTTTTTTTCCCTAGAAGGCAACCGCTCGCTATATATGAGGGAATTGTATTGCTTCTACACATATCTGTATTCTGAGTGAGGAAGAGAGAGGTGATTGAGAGCAAAGAGGGAATTACAACGGATTTGTTGTAGGTTGTATCTCTTTAGTTTGCTGGATAATATAAAAAGAAGGATTGGCTATTTCTTCGTGGACGTAGCCCAAACTAGGTGAACCACGTATATATGTGTCTCTCTTGTTTTATGCATTTTCTATGTTTATATTTCTACAATATTTTATGTGTTCCATTGCTCTGTAATATATAATTCTCTAACATATTATTCCCCTTGCATAAGCACACATTCTTTTAACACAAATCACTACAACTATCCAGAAATTCCTTTAAAGGAAACTAACACATCGGTTATGATCTTCGTGCACGCGAATTAAATAAAATTTATAAAAAAAATAGCACTCCAACTATTACTTTTGGTGCATGCAAATACATAAAGAAAGGTAACACAACGAACATTGTTCCTATGCTTGCAAATACATATGATTTCCAAAATAATTGATGAGCCTTGGTATTGCATTAAGGATGTTGCAGCTCCCAAAGCTCTCAACTTAAATTATCAACCCGGGGTTCATATAAACTTAGAGATGACAGTGCTATATGCACCATAGGTTAAGTTCTACTCATGTCACCCTCAATGATTAGATCAGATTAAGGTATTCAGAGCTCACTCCTTCAGTTAACTACACAGATAATTCCTTATGAAATCATATCACGATTGCAAGGAAATGAACATGATTCTAACTACATAAATGAAAATACCATTCATTAAATGTAAAGGCTACTTGTAATTGTACGAAAGGAATAAACTAGTCTAGTTGTAGAAGTAAACCATGACAACCTACTTGCACACCATAAAATCAATAACCCGCTTGCATGAATCATTTATCTAAATTGCAACTTGCTTGAAAAGGAGGAATTCAATCTTCAACACAAATATGGAATTAAAAAACACTAAGACTATTTTTACTTACTATCCTGTAACTGTAGTGGGGAAAAGATGGGGTTGTAGTGGTCTTGGAATCTTCCTTAATCATGAAATTAAAGCTCGAGGGACATTATTCAACTTCAAAATGCAAGAGTCAAATTTTAGAGCAAATATGGTGGGATTTTAGCAATGCTACAAGACTGCTACAAGAAGTGCTACAGGAGGGGGTTCGAGTGCTTTTTGAGGGAAGGGATCATGTCATGAAGGTGGATGGAGGTGAATGAAGGGTGTGGGATCCCTTTTTCCAATCTTAGTACCCCTCCGAGGCCTATCTTGCACACAAGTTCATGTCCGTAGTGTCCTTCATTAGCCTTGTAAGTGTGATCTCAATGAAAAATTTTGAGAGTAGTATGAGGTGTCCAGGAGGAAGGTGGGATGACCTGAGTGGATGTGGATGAGTGGGAAAACCCCTGTAAGTCAACAAAAATCTTTGTATAATAATCAAGTACATGCATTAAATGATCAATATTGCAGCAACATGAATCAAAGTGGAAAGGATGAGGTGAATTTTGTTTCTTTAAGCTTTACTCTAACATATACCTACTCTAAATGCCAAATCAATACTATTAACTTATAAGTGGTATAAACCAAGAATGCAATAGAGTTTCAATCCAAAATTTAACATTTTTCCAAGAAATCATAAACACATGTTTTTGGCTTGTTGTTGTAGATCTTCCAACCACCCTTCCCACAAGAGAGGTAGTGGTTAGTTGCGACTACAATTTTAGTAATATATATCCTATTTAAACAAAGAAATAAATGCAATGACTTGAACAAGAACAAGAAGATAATACAGGAGAAGGACTAAAGTCTCCGGGTTGGGACCAAACACAAGGGTTTCAACCCTCCAATGTTAACTCAGATGCAAGCCAACAATAAAATTTTCATTGACAGAAAATGAGAGTCACATACATCATATGAAATATGAAAATAACAATATCAAGCACTATGCTATTAGTAGATACTCCTATCTCCAACAAAATTTTGAACCTTAACGAGCCTTTAGGCTTGTTTATTTATACAAAAAGTAGTTGAGGTACCTCCCTTGAAAAGATGAGTGATTATCTCCAAAATCTAGATATTGGTGGATTTGGTTCCCTAGGATCTTCACATGCACTTGAGTTCCTCGGCTGCTAGTGAATTTGAGCTATTGGTGAGGAATGTTTGATCTCAAGCCGAGTTGGGGATTTAATGCAGTGGACAAGCTCCCTATATTCTCTCTAGATGTCTCTAATCGGACCCTGCATTGTAAATATCTCCAAAAATGCTTCTTTTTCTCGCATATTAATCACATTAGGCCATGAAATACAAAAATAACTTTTGAGTCTTCCTACTAATCATATTATGGTCAAAAAATGAAAATTAATGTGAGAAAAGGAGAGTTTTAAAGGATAGAGGATAACACAATGGGCCTCAAAATATACCTATTGATGGGACCCATCATTAACCCTGTGCTAAAGGTGTTATTCACCCTCTCAACAACTCAGTCACTAATTTGAACTTCATTCATGGCCCTGGTGGCCTCTCGGACATCCCAAGACATCTCAAATTGTGTGCCTTCTTATGGATAGAATCCTGTATTTTCTTCCATGTCTGTCCACTCCTTTTGTTCTTCTCCCTAGTCTCTTCTCTCCTATAGTCCCAACAGTAAGTGAGGAATGAGTTTGAGTCCTATCCACTTGATATTCAACCTTTACATTATTCTTTTGTAGAGTGGGGTTCTCGCCAAGGCGTTTCTTTGCCTTTCTGAAGAGTGATACTAACAGATTTGCAAACTGTTAGGCAGAGCATGCCATATTCTTTGTCAATCCTACAATATATCTGTTCCTAAAATCATAAAGGTGTCTTCAAAATGGAGAATAGTTTTTCTTTGGCTTCCATATACCGAGGTCCCAATTTAGGATCAGTGGAGATGAGGTTGTGATTGTTGATGACAACCTTGGGGCTCACTAATTTTGATATGATGTATAAAGGCTCCTTCTCTTCTGTTTTCATCACCCTCCTTACTTCTTCATCTCTTGCATATTCATGGGTCAACCAAGAGGTTAGTGCCATTAGTTTCATGTCTCCTAGTCTTGAGTTGGGGTCCCAAAATTTCATGTCTCTGAGGATCATATTATGCATGTAGAACTCAACTAGTTTGGCTCTATCCTCAATACTTTCCTTTTTGCAAAAGTCAATAAATTTTTTGTAGTCTTGAAAAAATAGAGAGCCATACTGTACTAATGTATTTATCTGGAATTGTAGCCATTAATCCTTGAGAAATATGACATATGATTTGGATGGTTTCCTGCATTGTATAGATTCCATGGATAAACTTGCCAGAGTGGCAAGTTGTACCTTTTTTTCTTGTAGCTTCTCTCTTAGCCTTCCATTTTATGTCTGTAGCTTCTCCGTCATGATTGAATCCATTAGCCTTAAGTTATTCAATTCCTATCTCATTTAATTCACAGTCTCCTCCATAAGGCCAACATTTTCCACCTTCTTGTATTTTTCAATTTGCATCCATCTATGAGTCCTAGCTCTTTCCTTTTCCAACTCAAAGAAGAGTGATATTGAAAATTTCTTAGGTATAACCATACGTTCTTCAACAAATTTGTAGTAGGATTCAATGTTAGCTTGTGGATCGGGCTCCCAGAGTTCTTGAGGACCTTCTTCCCTTCCTTTTGGTGTGGCTTTCCCTTCTTGTAGCATCTCTTGTTGCTCTTGTAGCAACCCCCATTTCTCCTATAATAGCCCCTGTTTCTCTTGTAGCAACCCCTATTTCTCCTATAACAACCTTGTTTTTGTCTATAGCTCCTCTATTTTCTCTTGTAATAGGGAAACTTGTTCTTTGAGCCTCTTAGAGGTCAATTCTCTGGTGGTGGGCCTCCCTTTGGGCAGTGAAGGTTGTTTACCCTTGTCTTTAGGTGAAGTAAACTCCTCAATTTTCCCTTCATTAGGTCCCATGTCTTCTCTTTTGCTAGCTGATTCATCAATGCTGATAGGGAATTTTGAAGGAGGTTGAGGCTTTCCTTGCCTTATCCTAGTGCTCTTTCTTGTTTTAATGTAAAAGGTGCCTTGCCTGGGCTGCTTTCTCTTGGGCTTGATAGGTATTCCAAGTGTGGCCAATGTAGAAGCCACCTCTTGTTCTGTGTTTCTTGGTGAGAGGCTTATTTGTTTCCCTTGTCCTTCTGTCCTTTGAGGTTTGGAGGGCACCTCAAGGTTCTCCTTTTCTTATCTTTGTTTCTCTCCCTCTTTTTACTCTATTTATTCTTTCTCCTTTTCTTCTTCCTTTCCTCCCCTACCGCCAGTACTAGATGCTGGTGTTTCCTCTTGCTGTGTGGAGGTAAGGGCTTGTGTTTCAATGAAGGCCTTCATGTCCATGTCCACAAAGTCACTCCACAACACAAGGTTCCTTAGGTGGCTTAAGGAATCCGTGAAAATGAGCTTGATGAGGCCATGGTGGGTAATGTGCTAATGCTTCTCTTCCCTCACTTTCTGGCTCATTTTAATGATGGATTCTAAGAGGAAATGTGGGACACTAAGTATGTTTGGAATTGGTAAGTTTGTATGGAATATTAACTCATAGAGTAGCTTAAATTAATAAGCATACACAATTCTCAACCTCCCCTCATAGAATTTGCATTTTTGGATTTTTAAGGCCAATTCATCCCAAGGGTAAGGGAGGCTCTCTCTTATTACTTCATTTTTGTCTTCCATAGGCTTCTCTCTATGGAGGAAGACATTTTTCTTGGCTGTAACACCTATTTCCTTATCCTCCTTACTCCATCTCCTAAGGGTATGTTGGTTACTATTCTTATAAGCTCTGCACTCAAATGGATTGTGAGTCCTCTAACAACAACAGTGACACTATTTTCTTCCTGAGAATTGAGGGCCATGGAAAATTGATGGGTTACCTGATCATAATACCTCTTTAATTTCTCAAAACATCCCATCCACTGATGTTTCATAAAAATTTCCATAACAGGGGGATGTCGATGGATTATTTTGGTGTCTGTCGATTCTCTTCAGTTGAAACCTCCTCCCATTGTTCCTACTTCTCCTTTTCTAGGTTATATGAGGGAATTTTTCAATATTTTCCCCTGAGCAGTCTCGATTGCAAAGGTAGCGGCTAGTATTTTTCAGAGGAGGAGAAGGATGATACTCTTGACTATGGGAATTTTTTTTTTCTCCTCCTATCTTGCCTTCTTATGTGATAAATATTCGAGGGAAATCACTTGCACAAGGGTTTTCTACAGGATACTCGTATACAAATTTTTTCTTCATGCAATTGTATGAAAATTGGAGAGGGAGGAGGCCACTTATCCTTTTCAAGATGACTCTATTAAGTGCATGAGGGCTTGAGGAAAATGTTTGGTTATTTTGGCTCCTTTTCTCCCCTTAATTCATCCCTATAGCTTCTCTTCTGTGCTCCTATAGCACTTCAAGTCCTTCTGTAGCAGTGGCATCCACTCCTCTAGCACCTGCAAACTCAACTTGTGGCAATTCAGTGGCACCAAAGGCAGAATCTAATAACATCTACCATGTCCTTCAGTACCTTGGTTGGTCTCTCCAAATTTTCTCCTAGAATGAGCAATTGTACAAATGGAATCAGGCTTTGTATTTTTATTCCCTTTTGTGGTAATGGTTGGGATCACTTTGGTGACTTGGCTCTTACATGAATTTCCTCTTTCATCTATTTTCCCCAATCCTCATATGTATAACCCCATTAGTTTGACATTTCCACGTCGCATGTCTAGCTGAGTGAGCTGTAGTTTACTAATTGAAGGTGTCTGAGTTTACTGGCCACCTCCAGCCCATAAAAAATAGATTCTTGGTCATTTAACACATTTTTTTACCATGATGTGCATAGGGAAGAGGTGGGGGTGTCATACCTGAGCCTACCTATGATGTCGAATTTTTGGAGGTGCATGCAAGCTGTTGTTGATGATGATCAATCAAATGACTCATAGAGGTGTTTACTTTCTTTGTTTTCTTATTCACAGGTCTTCACAACATAATTATGTAGTCAACTGACGAAATCTGTCTTCCATGCAGGCCTCTTTCCATTGTTCGAATTACTGTTGTTGGAGTGTATTAATGACCTTAAAAATACTCCTAAGGAATGGTGTGACTTCTATAGACCCAAGGGATGGCCTCCTGATGCCTTAGGGTGGCCAAATATTCATTCTAGAGCTACCAAAATTTTGGTCTATGGTCTTGTTGTCATTGTGCAAGCTGCTACACAACTAATTTCCTTCTCGTAGAAGTCACTCAGTTCCTCCTCATGATGGCATATTGCATTCATGGATTAGGAAAAGTTATAGTGGGTATAGGGACAACAACAAAATCTTTAGAAGGTGGTCAAAATGGTGAAAAGGAAAGGCGAAGGCAGAGTCTTTTTTCTGTGTTTTTTTTTATATGTGCAGAAGCATATTCTTAAGGATGAATTTGGCTAAATAAAGTGGATAAGGGGTGAAGGAATGTGACTGGACCTATCTCCACATTTCCCAAGGAAGGAAATGACCTTTTTCCCCCTTTTCCAAGTGGATATACCTCTTGTAGCATTTCAGGTTTCTCCTGTAATAGTGAAAGAAGGAAGAAAAATATGGTTTAGTTGTTTGCTAGATGATGGAGAGAGGTAGGGAGGTGGATGGATGAGGATGAGAATGCAGTGGATAGCTGGGAAAAATGGAGAAATGGGATGTGTACTATATTCTATAACCACTGTCCCTTTGACTATCTAGAGTCTTGCAAAAATAAATGTTAGCAGAATTGATGTAAGGACTCATGTTTTTTTTCTTTTCTCTCTTTTCCTTTTTATATTTTTTGTTTTGTTTTTGAGACATCCAGAATGCCTCTGGAGAGATTTTAAAACTGTATGTCTTCCCTAGGTGCTTCAGAGGAGGTTTCACCTGGGGATTTTTTTTTCTATATATTTTTTATCTATTTTTTTTTCTTTTAGGTTGCCTCACAGAGGTTTTCAACCCAAGGGTTGGCCTCAGATGCCTCATGGAGGTTTTCATCTAGGCCCTTTATTTTTCATTCTTTTTTCTTTTTTCAAAAGCTTGGTGTACTGAGGGTTGTGAGCCTCCAAATCACATTCAACTCCTTGCTAATTTAACTAATAAAATCTTCTTTGGATAGAGATATTTTATACAACGTCAACCTGTAACCATTAACAAGCAAGGTAATAACTTCCTTATCAATTGTTCTAATTTTGACATACCCATTCTCATGACATATTTCCACCAGATAAGGACCCAATCATCGTGTCATTAATTTTCCTTTAAAATACTTGAATATGGAATCATACGGTAGAGCCTAATCCCCTTCTTGAAAAGTCCCCTCCCTAATGTGTTTGTCATACAAAATCTTCCTTTGTAACTGGGTTACCTTATTGTGCAGGACAACTTGCAGCCTGAATTCATGTAAACCATTGAGTTGGTGAAGCCTCTCTTGTTGTGTTGCAGCGAGTTCTAAGTATAATTGAGCTGCCATCCTTAAGGTATTGTACTCAAATTCAATGAGAAAAAGGGCCTTATTCCCATAGACTAATTCAAATGGAGGAAATCTAGTGGTGCTCATCCAAGTGGTATTGTAGGCCCAAGTGGCTTCTACACGCCTGTCCACCCAATCCTTTCTACTACTACTAACAACCTTGTTCAGAATGTTCTTCAATGCCCTATTTGTGACCTCCACTTGCCCATTTTCCTATGCTTGATATGGTGCCACTTCATGAGGTCTTCGATCAGATTTGAGGTGAATCATGTCCCTTGATCAATGATCAATTCTCTTGGAAAACAAAACTTGTAGAAGATGTTCTCTCTTAGAAACTCAACCACCCTTTTCTCAGTTTCTACTTTAACTTCATTTGTTTCAACCCATTTAGTCAGGTACTCAGTGCACACAATGATATACTTCTTCTATCTTGATGGGGGATCAATGGGCCCAATGACATCCATGCCCCATTTCTCAAATGAATCTAGAGTCACCTGAGGTTGCAAGGGAATTTCATCCTTAGGTGTGGGCTTACCCATCCTTTGGCATTGACCACACCTGTTGGGGTATCTTCTTGCATCTTGATGTAGATTGGGCTAGTAGTAACCTACTTGTAGAACCTTGAAGGTCATTCTCTTAGTAGAAAAATGGCCTCCATAGGGTCCATCATGACATCTTGAGGGGATGTCAAAAACCTCCTCTTCCTTCACACATCTCCTCAAGATTTGATATGGCCCCAACTTGAAAATATTTCCCCCGATCCAACTGAATGGAGCACTTTTCCTAAAAATATTTCTTTTCTCCTTGGAGGATATATTAGGAGGGAACCTCCCAAAAACCAAGTAGTTGGCTATATCAAAAAACCAAGGAGAGAGCACCGAGATGGAAAAGAGGTGTTCATCTAGGAGCTGATCATCTACCATTTCTTCCTTATCTGTAGGCAAAGTTAGTCTTGAAAAGAAATATGCAACCACATTCTCTTTTCCTCATTTGTTAATAATATTCAAATCAAATTTTTGCAATAACAACAAAAATCTAATTAGCCTTTCATTGACATCAAGTTTATTCACTAAATACTTAATGGCTGCATGATCAGTGTGGACAAAACTTTGATAACCAGTGATGTAATGCCTAAACTTGTTCAAAGGGTGTACCACAGCTAGGAGTTCCTTTCCAATGACTGTATAATTTAGCTCAACTTTAGAAAGGTTCCTTATGATGAAATAGATAACATAAGGCAATTTGTCTTCCACCTATCCTAAGGATGCCCCTATAGCTTTATCTAATGCATCTGTGTTTATATGGAAAATTAATGCCCTGTTGGGACCTCTAAGGATAGGTGCAGAGGTCAACTTATATTTTAGCACTTCAAAGGCCTCCTGATAGTTGTTTGTCTAATAAAAGTCTAAATATTTAGCTAGTAGACCAAACAAGGGTGAAGCCAATTTAATGAAGTCTTTAATGAACCTTATATAATACCCATCCAATCCAAGGAAGCTCCTAACATCTCTTTTCTTTTGACCAATAAGGACCCTTTTAATGATGACAATTGTGTTGGGGTCAAACTGCATTCCTTTCTTGGATATGGAATGGCCAAGGACAGTCCCGACATTCATAAAACGTCACATTTCTCAGGACTCAATAAAAGGTTCATTTAAATGCATTTATTTAAGACTTTGCACATATTAGAAAGAGCTTCCTGGAAGTTACATCCATAAGGAGTTAAGTCATCCATGTATATCTCAACAGTGTCATGAACAAGGATAGAAAAATTACCTTGAACTTCCCTCTAGAAGGTAGCATGGGCATTGCATAGACTGAATGGAAGGACCCTATAGGCAAAGGTACCCCAAGGACATGTGAACATGCTATTATGTTGGTCTTCAAGGATGTTTTTTATTTGGTTTTACCCACTAAATACATCTAGGAAGGAGAAGAATATCTTCCCTGCAAGGCCATCTAGGACTTGGTCAATGAAGGGCTAAGGGAAGCGGTCCTTCTTTGTATCCTTTTTAAGCTCTCGGTAGTTAACATAGATCCCCTAGTTTCCATTTTTATTGGGAACTAAAACGAGAGGGGACACCCACTCACTATCTGAAATGGGGTATATGAACCTTGCATATAGTAGCTTCTATAATTCCTCTTTTACAATGTCCTTAAGATATGGGTTCATCCTTCTATGGGTTTGGTGCACAAGATTGCATCCCTATTTGATGTAGATATGATGAGTTCAGACTGAGGGATGCAAACCCTTCATATCCTTATAGTTCCAAGTAAAAGCATCTAGGTTTTTCCTCAACACACTGCATAATTTTTCTTCCTACTTGGTTGAGAGAGAGGGGTTGATCTCTAGAGTTCTAGATGGGCTAATCTCCACAACCTTAGCATGTTCTAGGCCAAATTCAACATAACACAAATCATTCCAAGGAATACTCTCAAGTTCCTTTATCAGTTCATCAATTGACATGGAAATGGGAGGTTGATTATGTAAGGTATGGCCAATAAAGTAATCTACATCAAGTTCCCCCCCCTCCCCCTTATAACAATATACAATGTGCAGACTAGGTAGATGGATGCCTGATAAAATTCTTCCTCTTCCTAATCTGCTAACCACATGGGCAAGTCATGCTCACTAGAAGGTTGAGCAGGAGGATACAACACAAGTTGTTTTGATAGATGCCCATTCTTGATGGTCATGTTCCCAACCCTACAACTAATGTAGGCATCAACAGTGGCCAACCAAGGTCTTCTTAAGATGAGAGGATAGCCATTAAACTTGGTTTTGGTCTGGAGGACATGGAAATCAGTGGGTTACTCCCAAGATTCAATGGATACCTTTACATCCTCATAACTCCTTCAAGATCTATTGTGAATATATTTTTAAACTATAGAAATGTAGTGGTATTTCTCAAGGCCCCTTTGAGGTTGAGGTTGAGCATGGTTTCCTTTGTCATCACATTGATTGCAGCCCCATGGTCAATCAAGGTATTAGGGACCATAATTCCATCGATGTGCACATCCACTACTGGGCTACCAGGATCCAAGTACTTTGGGGAGATTACCCTCTCAAGAATTAGGTCAAAGAGTTGTCGAACAACATTGATAGTGGGGGTATCTCTTCTTCTTCTCCTAGGTATTTTGAAAACATCTTCGTTGATAAGCTTGTTGTAAATAGGGACATCTTTGATGGCCTGGAGAAAGGTTATTTTGACACACAAGTTCTTAAATTCCCCCAAAAGTTCAACCTCTTATAGGGTGTGTTTTTAAGGGTGGACCAACCTTTCAGGGTAAGGAGGTGCATTGGCTTGAGGGGTACTCTCTTCCTTCTCTTCTTCAAGCTCTCCTAGTGGAGAAGGTGGGTGATTATCGAGGAGCACCTTCCCAAACCTGTTAATTCTTGTAACTAGGTTCAAATTCAACATTGAACAACTCATATGACTAAGATGATTCCTGCATTGAATTCCTCTTTTTGAGAGGACCACAATCAACATAAAGATCACCTAATTTGGTTAAACAAAAAGTTAACTTTTGAATTATTTTATTCATACATACATTATGGAATGGGTTGGCCATAACCATAGGGGTAACTGCTTGGGTCAATCTTAACCCCAAGTTAACCCTTAGGAAAGCCTATAAAAGGAAGAAAGCTCAAGTTCATTTCAACACATCAAGCTTTCCTCTCATTTTTTATTTTTCATGGCTCGCACAATTACATCAGAAGGAGTTCTCACAGGGCCTAAAATGATAGGCAAATGGTTCGATTTGAGTTCAGGTTTTCTAGATCTTGGTCATTAGCACAGAATAGAAGTTTTTTGTCCTCAGTCATAGGCACATAGTAGGAAAGAGAGTGAATTTGGCTCTTTGGTCGCTCAGAGATAGTTCAATGAGAGCGACTCTGGGTTCAGAGGGAGATCAGAAGGTTCTGGTCCCCGACTGCTCACACAGGCTAGATTTGGGAGCAACCTTACTATCTCAATCGCTCACACAACATCAATAAAGGAGTGACCCTGCCATCTCAATTGCTTACACAACAAAGGTAAGGGAGAGAATTTGGGTTTTAGCTGTTCAGTGCCATAGTCGCTCGCATGAAGATCTCTTGAGAGCAACCCTGCAAACATAGTCGCTCGCATACAGTGACAGAGAGAGCAACCAAGGAGTTTCAATTGGACATAGTTAGTTGTGATGAGGGTGACTAGAGCTCAGATCTAATATTTGACATCTTGGATTTAGTTGACATCAGTGATTTGGTAGATCTAGGTTTCTCTCTGCTTTTATAACAGATTTGTAGATCTGATTTATTGTTATCTGCTGCAAATCATATGTATTGGGTTCATTGTACTCTCTACTGAAATCCTTTTATGACGATCTACTAAAGAAGAATATTTGAAAGGGTTTACCCCTAGTGGGGTTTTTCCCTGGTCTTGGACCAATCTGTTGTCTCTTATGTTTGTGTTGTTGTCTTCATTATCACTGCATATATTGTTCTTTCTTCAGTTACATTTATGATTTATTATACTACTAATAATTGGATGCATTTTTAATGAAAACACATATTGGGCTAAAGTAACTGGTACAACATAGAACAATTAGAAAATTTAACATGGTATCAGAGCTAAGGTGAAAGACAATCCCAAGGGATGACAAGATTTGAAGCTCTCTTCTTCAGAAAGCAGATTGCCTATTCAAGGTTAAGAAGTCATCCTCTACCTTCAAGGAGCATGAAAAATTGGGTGATGCATAAAATTTTGCTGCATGGAAAGTTAGATTGGAAATCATAGCGGACAACAATGATGTGCTAGAATACATTCAAGGAAAGATGCTCGAGCCTCCAGAAAATGTTTTTGCTTCTCTCAAGAACAAGTACAAGAAAGGTGATTCTAAAGCAAAGAAAATTATAGCTGATGGTTTACAAGATCACTTACTTGCATATGTTGGGAATTTAGGAAAGTCTAAAGATATGTATGAAAATATAACATGCATTAATGAAATTAACAATTTGAATGAGTTCATCACCTTGAAATATCAACTCAAGGAAACTAAGATGAACAAAGGAGAAATTGTTCAATCCTACATTATTCGGATCTCCCACCTTAGAGATCAATTGCACAGGGTTGGAGAAAATGTGTTGGAGAAGGAGCTATAGTTCTGACTCTTAGAGGTCTCCCTCCCATTTGGGAAACCTTCATTACTATAATCATCAAAAACAATTTCCTTCTCACATTTGACGAAATTTTTGGGAAACTCACGCAAGAAGAATCTAGGATGATATCAAGAGGAATGATTCAAAATCGCGAAGAGGGAGATCTCGTTGCATATATCACTCATGACAGAAGAAGAAGAAAAAAGGAGGTCCATCATGGAATCCTCCTTAAAACCCAAAAGGAAGAAAATAAAAATCATTATCTCATGTTGAATGCTTCTCTTGTCATAAGAAAGGTCATGTTGCTCGTGACTATCCTGAGAGGAACAATAGACATCACTACAACACTAGAAGCAACTATAATGAAAAAACAAGAAAAGACTATCAAAGGAAGAACTATGATAGAAGATTCTAAAGAAGAAGAAGAGACTCCTCAAGTGACCATGAAGAACATCGTCCTTCTCAAAAGAAGTCAAAATATCAAAGGTATGAAAGTGATGTTGTCTATAAATCTGAATACATTCTTATTTCTTCTCTTACTAGTTTTTCTCCGCCAGATTCATGGGATAGCTGGTTGGTTGATAGTGGGGCCACTCATCATTGAATCTCTGGATACAAGGAAGTCTTCTCTAATATGGTAGAGAGGGATACTAAGTTAAAGGTCATATTTGGAGATAACTCCACTCATCCTGTGAAAGGCTTTGGGTCCATCAAAATTCAGTTGAATTCTGGAGAATCAATTCTGTTGCATGATGTTATGTATGTACCAGGCTTAATGAAGAATTTGGTATCTATATCCACATTGGAATATAAAGGGATGAAGGTTTCCTTCATCAAAGGTAAAGTCTTGACTTTTCCTATTGATTCACCTATGAAAGATGCATTCACATTAGAATCAACATTTGAAGGACTCTATAGGGTCACTAAAAGACCTCTCCTAGCACTAGTCCATAATACCAATCATTTGAGTGAATTATGGCACCACAAACTGGATCATCTTCACTATGATGCACTTCTAAAATTGAAGAAATTGGTCTCTAGTATTCCTGATGTTCAAGCTCATCATGATGGAGTTTGTCTAGGTTGTGCAAGTGGAAAGAAAACAAGGGGACCATTTCCCTCTAGTAAGAACAAAACTCATGACATCCTCCATCTCATTCATTCTAATGTATGTGGTCTGATACCTGTACATTCTGTTGGTGGTTATCTCTACTACGTCACTTTTATTGATGACTTCTTAATAAATACATGGATATACTATCTTAACAACAAGGATGTGTTATATTCTTTCCATGACTAGCCCCACTAGTTAAATAGGGGGGTTAGAGGCCCCCCTTCATTGCGTTGGGTGCAGTGAGGGCGGAAGACCACCTTGTCGGGGGGTGGTAGCCCCCCTCTACAGGGTCTGGGGCAGTGCCCTGGGGAAATTTGTTTTGGACCCTATATTAGGTGGGTGGACCTAACTATGGTTTTGTGCATGGATTTCGCACATGGTTTTATGCATGATGGTTGTCGGTCCATGGTATTTTGTAGATTCAGTCAAGGGAACTATGGTTATGTTCTAATCCAAGGTTAATGGATTGGGGTTTATGGATGCTTCGACATGTATATATATGTATTGTAACATTGAAAGAAACATAATGAAAAATCAATCTAGGTTCCCAGTTTTGGGATCCAGGGGAAAATCTCTGTGTATATTTGTTTTATGTGTTATGCTCTTGCCATTGTTTATTTTCTGTTTTTTAGAATTCGTGTGTGTGTAATTTTTGTATGGGGTTAAAACCTATAGGATGAAGCCTTTGAAACATTCAAGTAATTCAAAGCCTTGATCGAAAATCAAGCAGGAAAGATAATCAAAGTCTTCAGGTTTGATAATGGAGGAGAATACATGTCAAAATAATTCATAACATTTTGTGAGAAAGATGGAATAAAAAAGGAAATTATTGTGCCATATACTCCTCAACAGAATGGTCTAGTTAAAAGAAATAACAGGTCTATATTAGAATCTTCCTATGCTATGCTCCATGATCAAAAGGTGCCAAAGTTCCTTTGGGTCAAAGCTACATCTACTGCTGTATATGTTCAGAACAGGGTGCCTCATTAAGCATTAGAAAACAAGATTGCTGAAGAAATATTCACAGGCATTAAGCCTAATATCAACGATCTTCCTATATTTGGGTGCCGAGTATATTTTCATGTGCCAAAATAAAAAAGGAACAAATTGGAAGCTACTGGCAGAAAATGTACATTTGTGGGTTATTGTGAAAATTCTAAAGCATATAGAATTTTTATATTCATGGTTAGAGGAAGGTTGACATTAGTAGGGGCGTAAATTTTGATGAAAGTGTAGTTCTTGTAAAGCCAAGAGATCTTCCTCCACCTCCTCCTCCCAAGTAAGAGAATGATGACTGGGATATTCTAGATGGTCTGTCTAACCCTGAGTCTAATGTGGTTGATGATCTCATAGAACCTATGGATCGATTAGATCCTTGTCCAAGTGTTCCTCCCTCTAAGAAGAGATCACTTTGGCTCCGCGATAATTTACAGGATACTGAAATAAATGTCCCCATTGGTAGATCATTCAGAGAAAGGAAACAAAAATGCAGGTATCAGGGATATGTTGCTACTATGAGTACTACCATCCTCATTCAAAGAAGATGTAAACGAACAAGTTTGGAAGGATGCTATGGCTGAAGAATATGGATCAATTATGAAAAATGATGTATGGGATGTTGTACCTAGGTCAAAAGGGAAACCTGTTGTAACTTCAAAATGGATATTCAAAATCAAACACAGAATTAATGGAAGCATTGAGAAATATAAAGTAAGGTTTGTAGCTTGAGGCTTCTCTCAGAAAGAGGGAGAAGATTATGATGGCATATTTTCTCCTGTCGCTCGATATGTTGGCATTATGATACATATGTTGTACTTGATGGCAACCCACTCATCTCAGATGATAAATTATAGTGCAGAGAAAAGTTCATGCACTTTCATGAAGAGAAAAGTTCCTTTCATGCAGAGAAAAGTTCACGCACTTTCATGCAGAGAAAATTTCCTTTCATACAGAGAAAATGTCACGCACTTTTATGCAGAGAAAATTTCATGCACTTTCATGAAGAGAAAAGTTCCTTTCATGCAAAGAAAAGTTCATGCACTTTCATGCAGAGAAAAGTTCCCTTCATGTAGAGAAAAGTTCACGCACTTTCATGCAGAGAAAAGCGCACACACATGGGAAATCTTATGGTTGGTTCATGGTATTTAGTCCTTGATATTTGAACCTATGGTTTTGGGCCATGGTATCTCGTCATAAGTGTTGATCCCAAGTATTGGGTCCATGGTATTGAATTGTTATGGTTTTGGACCATGGTATTGAGAAAGGCCTAAGACTATAAAAGGAGAAGAAGATCATTAGGCAAGTGCAATGGAAAAAGACTTGAATATTTGATGTAGTATGAGATCCAGTATGTAGGATATGGGTTATGATGCATTGCTTGATCTGAGCTAAGGAGGGATCTCACCGGTTGTTGGAGAACAAGATCTAAGGATAGATCAGGATCAAATGGTTTGAAATGAATCATCTTTATATGGTTTGATCATGGATAGACTAGATCTGAATAATTGATGCATGTTTTATTGTACGCATGTTATGATCTGGGTATGACTGATGTCTGAAACAGCCGCAAAGTCATGATTGA
>APFE030208250.1:101704-128744 GCA_000404065.3 Pinus taeda
TCTGGTGATACATCTATTTATCCTCTTAAAGATGATGAAAGTGATAGCGAAACAACTGAATTTGTGCTTATGGGTGAACAAGAAAGATATCAAATAGAGGCAGAATTTAAAAGGCTTACAGACAAAATTAGAGATCAATAAGATCTCTTGAACAAGAAGGAATGTGCCTTCGAAGAAGAATCTACCAAACTAAAATCTCAACTAGAGGAGGGAAATAAGGTAAGGAATTTATTCAAGGAAAAATGTCAAAAGTTGCAGGATGAAGTGACATCATCAAGAAATGAAGTCAATGAAAGGAGCGCAATCATCAAGAAACTCAAAGATAGAACTCATTATTCTCAAGAAAAAAAATAACAAGAAGTAATAGAAATTAGAATATGACTGGTGATGGCTGCTCATTGTTCGACTATGTGGCTTGAGTATGTGGTCCTGTATTTTGCAAGCTGTAATCCTGTAGATGTCCTGATGACAGCTAAACTGCTTTAACGCAACAAAGCTGTATCTTTACAAAATTTTATGCATGGACCTGTGGGTTATGGGCCCACATATATATCGGAAGCGTTCTAATTGGCGGAAACACAAAGAACCCCTTATGGCCCACGTATATATCGGAAGCGTTCTAATTGGCAAAATCACAAAGAAACCCGACCAATCATCGTCAATCCTTCCTTAAACACGTATGGCTGCAACCCAAAAGGAAATAAACTCCAGTTTAGAACATATCGGGTTCGCCTTTTCCATAAACCTTTACCTTCCCCACGGAACCGAAAGGAAACAAAGTTGCAGTTCATAGACTTCTCAGGTTTGAAATTCATAATAAAACCCATGCACTTTTTTACGCGATATCTGTCAGATCTCATCCCTTCTTGATGAGCGACTGTGATCAATCCAGACTTCAACAGATTAAATCATATTCCATAAACCATCGCATCTATTTTCTATATTAAACCTCGTCCTAGTTAATCATGTGATTACTGTCGGATCTGAATCCTTCAAGCGGACGACCCCGATTAACTAAGGTTTTAACTTAGTTTTCTAATTTCTCGCGTCCTATTTTGGAGTTATCCTCCGCACTTGTCAACATACGATTATCGTTAGATCTGTTTCCTGTCGATAGAACGGCTTAGATCTTCTCCTGGGTTTATCACATTCGAAAGCCATGAATAATATAAAATAAATCACTTCTTTCAGATTTCCACATTTACTTTTAATTCCGTTAGAACATAATATTTGATTTTTTTTTTTGCAATAAAACTGAAAATAAAATTAAAATGACAATGGATGCTACAACATCTGGCTCCACCTGGGGATAGTTCTTTTACCATAGAAGCACTAAGAACCGCAGATTAGTGCCTTCACCTCGGGCATGGAGTCATATATTGCTTCGCCAATTTAAATTCTATGGAATTTGTACAATGAATTCACTCTGGTATCTACAATGACAGGATGCTTATGCTTCAGAATTGGAAATACTGTTTGAGGTACTACCCATTGACATGCAACTGTAAAGTTCCACCATCAAGATTCTCCAGGAAGAATGTATTATTTTCCCTTGCTTCTATAATTCTTAATGGGCCATACTAGACAGGATCAAACTTCCCAAGTTTGCCCTTATCTTCTCTTCTAGTATCCCACCTTAATACTAGGTCTCTAACTTTAAAATCAATTTCTTTTGCCTTTCTATCAAGAATACCCTTCATCTTTGATTGATACATAATCAAATGATCTCTTACCTTATCCCTACTTTCACTCAACTCCACTACCTTATGCATCCTTCTTATCAGAGCATTGGGCTCTTCTTTTGCCTCCTGAATCATTGCAATCACAGGCTTCACAAGCTGACTAGGGAATAGAGCTTGAGTTCGATACACTAACTCAAAAGGTGATTTGCCTGTAGACCTTCTTGTAGTCACTCGGACAACCCATAGAGAAAAATTTAACTTTGAATCCTAGTCTTATTGATGCTTTGCAATAGTTTTCTTAAGAATTCTCATCAAAGTTTTGTTAGTGGATTCATCCAATCCATTTCCCTATGGATGATAAGCTATTGAATGAGATAAAATAACACTATACTTCTGACAAAAAGTAACAAACTTACTTGAACTGAACACTTGAGCATTGTCTGTTATGATTTTGACAGGGCATCCAAATCTGTTGAAAATATTTTCCTCTAAAAACTTCATCACCAGCTGGTCATTTGTCCTCTTAGTAGGTATAGCTTCTACCCACTTGGTGAAATAATCAGTAGCTATAAGAACCTGCTTGTGTTGTCCACTTGAAGGTGGGTTAATTTCTCGAACAAAGTCTAGTCCCCATTGTCTGAATGGTTCTTCTATGAAGACTGGGATCAAAGGCAAGGGAGCTAACCTTTTCTTGTCGGCAAAGAGCTGACACTTTTGACAGCCTCTGACAAACTTGTATATATCACCAAATAGGGTGGGCCAATAAAACCCCGCCTGGAGGATTTTATGTGCAGTAGCTTCCCAACTATAATGTCCACCACATAACTTCTCATGATAATCTTTAATGGTCTTTCTAAATTCATCCTTCATTAAACATAACAATAAAATTCTCACAAAATCCTTCCAATACAATCTGCCCTCTACAATCACATATGGTTGTGCTTTGGTTTTTAATGCTCTATATCTTGTTCTATACAAAGATTGAGGACAAGAGAGAAAACATAAAAAATAGACTATGTGCTTTTACCATTCTGAACATCAAAATTTATATCGGACCTTCATACCTGGGTTTGATTTTTCTTCACCTTCTTCAATTATTTCCTCATTTAGAGGTGTTAGCAAGTTGATTCCCAATGCCTGAAAATTTGACTCTATCAACATCTTTTCCAATCCCTGCCCTTTCACCAGCTTTGTGGGCTTCATGTCCAGGTCATACTCTTGAGTCTTAGAAATCCATTTTCCTCTTTTGCCGTCCACATCACTCTGAACTAAGGCATCCTTTACTACAACATTTCGCACATAAGCAATGATATGTGACTGCAGCACATAAGTCCCGAAGGCCTTTAGGGATTTTACCAAAGCGTATACCTGTTTTTCAAGAATATTGTACTTTAGTTCAACATCTTTGAGAATCTTGCTAAAGAAAGCAACTGGCTATTCTTTTTCTTCATCATTTTTTTGTAACAAAGCAGCAGCTATTGAATTAGGTGATTCAAATGAAAAAATTTGAAAAGGATTTTGATAATTAGGGCTCGTTAAAATTGGAGCTTCTTGTAAAGCTTCTTTAATCCTGGAGAATGAATCTCTGGATTTCTTGGTCCAAATCACCTCATTTTCCTTCTTCAACATATTGGTAATTTCTTTTACAATTTCAGCATAATTGGACACAAACCCCCTTAGAAAATTTATTTTTCCCAGAAATTTTAGAATGTGTTTCTTACTCCTGCATAGGGGTATTTTCTGTACAACTTGCACCCTTGCTGGATCTATCTTCACTCCATCTCTATAAACAATGTGCCCTAACAGTTTTCCTCTTCTAGAGAAAAAATAGACTTCTTAGGATTAAAATAAAGCCCAAATTTTCTACATTTTTCAAAAGTCTTTTTAAGATGGTCCAGATGCTCCTCATCAGACTTAGAGAAAACAATGATGTCATCCAAGTATATCACTACAAACTTATCACCTACAAATGCAATGTCCATTGCCCTCTGAAATGTTGCACCTGCATTTATCAACCCAAAAGGAATTCGAGCATACATAAAGGTTCCCCAAGGAATTGTGAATGTCATCTTTTTCTGATCTTCTTTATCAACAGCCACCTGGTTATACCCAGAGAACCCATCCAGCATGGACATTCTGAATGATCCAGTTACCTTCTGCAGCACATGATCCATTTTAGGTAATGGACAGTTATCTTTTAAGGAAGCCCTATTTAGATTTTTGAAATCCACACATAATCTTATTTCTCCATTTTTCTTCCTTACAGGTACCAGATTGGCCACCCAGTTAGAGTACCGGAGTGGAACTATTATCTTGTTATCAAGCAACTTTCTGACTTCTTTCTCAATTAATGGTAAAAGCAAAGGGTTTATCTTCTTGATTTTTTGCTTAAATGGTTTAATCCCTTATTTCAAGGGAATCTTCTGCTGAGTAATACTTACATAATATGTTTTGAGATCCTCATAGGACCATGCAAAAAACATCAATATAGTCCTTGAAAAGCTCAATATATCTCTCCTTATAATTAAGTGGAACTCCATTAAATAATTTGACTAGCTTGGGCTCCTTCTGGGTTCCAATATTGTGATCTTCAATCTGCTCATCCTGTGGAATTTTCTCTGAGTTAACAGCTACATCATTGGGGTTAAAAAGTCTTTCAAGAGGAACAAGCCCCCTTGGCAGAATATTATCTTCCAATTGAATAATTTTTTGATTAACTATGGAATTTTTCAAACCACTTACTTCTGCACCTTCTGTTGTTTCATATTCATCCTGATTAATCTCAGTGCCCTGAAAATATTCAATCATAGTCAAGAATTCCTTAATCTATTGGTCATCCTCAAAAATCTGCCAGTGTTTTATATTATCTGAAATAGAAGGCATGTGCCTCATTTCAAACTCATATCTTAGCTTTGGATTTATAGGAGGCCTAAAAGTACTAGCAATCACAGCCAAAGAGTTTGCTAATCTGTTTCCATCTCTTGGAATGAACTATATGTTGAAAGCCTCAAAGAAGTTCTCAACTAAATCCCACACTTCATTTATGTATGCCCTACACCTAGGGTGTTTTGTTTGACAATGATTCTTTATTTTCTTTATAATCAGCTCTGAATCTCCAAAAACAGAAATTGACTGGACTCCCATTTGCTCTTCTATTTGCAGAGCAATGATCAAGGATTCATATTTTGCCACATTATTAGTCACTTCGAACTCCAATTTAAAAGAAAAAGGGATCATATTACCTCCAGGTGTAATTAAAAGGAAACCAACACCTGTTCCTTCTTTAAAATAAGCTCCATCAAAGAAGCACTTCCACACCCCTTCTATTTGCAGCTCTATATTTATACTGGTTGAAGTAAGCCGCCTCTAGTTATCTTCAACCAACTCTGCATTGTCATGCAATGTGAAGCAAGAAAAGTCATATTTCTCTTAGCTATATATAGGTGAATTACTTGCTTCCTTATTTGTGATTTTTTTACAAATCTTATTTCTCTATACAGTCTTCTTTCTTCTCCACCAAAAATTGGTATGATAGCATAAGTAAAATCCAGTTTCAAAACACCACCAAATTTAGCCCCCCATGACCTAGATAACAACATTCCAAACCTAGCAGGGATAACTACTACCACTACATCCATTACCAAGATTCTAGCTGGGATCTGGGCTAGTGACACAACCATATCTTTAATGACCCCCAGACACTTTACTTTATTTGAATCAAAAGAATATAGGTCTCTGTAAGGTTTAGTTGTTTCATCACTGATAGTGGCATAAGGTTATGTGAAGCTCCTGAATCAAACATACAATTATGCAAGAGGAAATCATGAATCAATAAAGAAATGTAGAAAGGAGGTGTTGAAGAATCTACCTCCTCCACATGTGGACCAAAATCCACTACTGGTTTATCTTCTTGTAGATTCATAGTGTTATTTATATTCACATTCTGAGATAGATTGATAAAATCAACAATATCTCTTTGGTAAACTGGTGTTTTGACCAACTTTGTGAGGGGCGCCTGAATTTTGATTTTTTTCTAACTCTTTAGTATGACTAAACGCATGAACCTATTTTGTATTCCTTTCATTTTCATCTTCACTTTTCTTCATCGCTGAAATCTCCTGTGGAATGGAAACAATTCTTTCTAAAGGAATTTTGTCACTTTTATCTTGACAAGACTCACCATGAAGTATTTGAGTCTTGCTATTTGTATTCTGATGTTGCTTTCCTTTATTTAATTGTTTTGTAGACTATGTTTCTTGTGGAGTCGCCTTTTGTAGCGGAGCTCGAACTTGCTGCTCACCTTCATTTTCTTGAATTGTAGATCTTTTCCTTGATCTCAAGTCATATTTCTTATGTATTTCTACCTGCATAAAGTGAGTAAACTACTTCCAATATTCATCAATTCATTCTCATCATAAATGGCATCTGTTTTAGTATATTCTTCTCCCTCAACACCTAGTTCATCTTCATCTACTACATACAATGTGGAAATATGATCATCATGGTCCATGGAATGCTTTGGTACTTCATCAGGATCTGCCTCTAAGTAAAGTGGTGCTTCAACCTGATCTTGGTCTTTTCTCTCCTTCTGAAAAATTTGCAAAGGTTGTCTTCTATATTGAGGATTAAATTTTATATTCTGTTGTGCTTGCCTCTGAGAATTCTTATTCTCCAATTCTAATTTAATGAATTTATTAGACAAATTTTTCATTACATTATTCATATCCTCTAATGTTTAACTTTGAGAGGATTCCACTTTAGCCTTTCCCTTATCTTTAGTAGGCTGTATCTCTGGTGCTTTGCTTGCAGCCACCAGATTTGATTCTATTTCTAAAGCATCAATTTGGATCTAATCAAGGGTTGTGGATCTTCTCTCCCTCAATGTGAACCCAAAATCTGATTCAAATGCCCTTGCAAAAGTTATTTTTGCACCAGCAAGAGGGGGCTTGATCTCCATCGGAAGACTGTTGTAAAATTTATTGAACCTTCTGATGAAATCAACAACACTTTCATCAGATTTATTCTTAATAGCATTAAACTCTGTGAGTGAATACCCATGGTCTCTTTTCTCTCCCTATCTCTGGGTGAATAGGTGATCCATCTCTTCCCATGTAGGAATAGAGTTATTACGAAGCCCTTTAAACCATTTTCTTGCTTCTCCATCCAAGGATTGCACAAAAAGTCTTAAAACAACATCCAAGTGTTCAAGATTGACATTTTTTGCAAAATTACAAAACACTGCTATATGCTTCTCTGCTATTTTTTCATCCTCCCATGAGAAATAAGGAAGAGTTTTTAAGTATTCTTGAGGCATTTTATTCAACTGTTGTGGCAACTGAATAGATGCATACCTATTCAACAAGAATGCAGGTGCTGCCATGTTTGCTCCTGAACTGACTGAACCTTGAGTACCAATAGATGTAGAACCTGACTGAGGAGTAAATGATGTATGAAAAGGTGGCAATGTAGTTATAGGTTCAGGTTGAATAGCTATAGTAGATACTAAGAAAGAAACAAACTCTAAAGATTGTTCTTGATAGTTGGGTTCTTGAAATCAAGTGGATGTAAAAGGTAGCTCTTGGTCAATAAAAGGTGAATGATTGGATGAAAGATGTGGTGAACTGGTGCCAAGTGCAGACACTGTAGGACGTGGTGTAACTGGAGCTTTTGGCCTTCCAACGCTCTTGGAAACTAGTCTCTCAGGGTCTGAAAGGGCTTGAACTTTTTGCTGTGAAGTATCTGACCTCGTATGAGGCCTCTTTGAAGCCAAAGTTATTATTTTCTATTTAATACAGCCAAATATTTCTCTACCTCACTGAACAACCAGAGGAAAATATTAAAAACCCAGGAAAAAGTGTTCTTGACTTCGTTCCCCCGCAGCAGCGCCAATTAATGTTGTCCCTTAAGAAACCAATTTCTTGGCTATGTAGAAATTGTGCTTAAGACATTAATGTTTATTATTCTTGTCACTTATTTGTATGATATATCCTCAAGTGAAGGACCTGAAGGGCCTGACTTTTAAGCCTTAATACTTAGTTGATAAGAAAGTCTCAGAATGCCATATGGTTGTTGGATATAAATGCTGAGTGAAGAATGCTTTGAGAAGTTAGAGACAATATGATGTTTTTCACAGAAACTATTATTTGTAATGCTTTGATAAGTTAGAGACAATATGTTGTTTTTTTCACAGAAACTATTATCCGTAAATTAGAAGAAATGTAGAAGTAGGAACTTTAAGTACCAGAGCACTCTTTTAAGGATTTTTAACTTCATTCACATAAGTAAACAAAGACTTGCAGCTTCATTACCATACTTAAATAAAGGAAGACACATGATGACACATAACAGAGAAATTACAAAATCATACCCAACAATGTGTGGAAAACAATGATCATCAATTTTATCAAGAATACAATAGCATAGCCTCCAGGCTCTTCAAAATTTGGACCCTTTTTCTATAATTTTGCCTATTTTTATACATCATGGGACAGTTGGTAATCACCAAAACTATCAAACTGCTTAACTATCTCCTAACTATCTAAATTAAAAGTCATTACAGAATATTACAATGGAGGTTAAAAGACACCTCATTCTTCTCAAGAAAACAAAATAACAAGAAGTAACAGAAATTAGAATATGACTGGTGATGGCTGCTCATTGTTTGAATATGTGACTTGAGTATGTGGTCTGTATTCTGCAAGTTGTAATCCTATAGATGCCTTGATGACAACTAAACTGCTTTAACATAGCAAAGTTGCATCTTTACAAAATTCTATGCGTGGACCTATGGGTTATGGGCCCATGTATATATCGGAAGCATTCTAATTGGCAGAAACACAAATAAACCCTTATGGGCCATGTATATATATGAAGCATTCTAATTGGCGAAATCACAAAGAAACTCGACCAATCACCATCGATCCTTCCTTAAACGCTTATGGATGGAACCCAAAAGGAAATAAAATCCAGTTCAGAACATATCGGGTCCGCCTTTTCTGTAAACCTTTACCTTCCCCACAGAACCAAAAGGAAACAAAGCTACAGTTCATAGAATTCTCATCTTTGAAATTCATAATAAAACGCATGCACTTTTTGACGCGATATTCGTCGAATCTCATCCCTTATTGATGAGCGGATGTGATCGATCTAGACTTCAACAGATTAAATCGCATTCCATAAACCATCGCATCTGTTATCTAGATTGAACCTCATCCTAGTTAACCACGTGATTACCATCAGATCTAAATCCTTCAAGAGAATGGCCTCGATTAACTAAGGTTTTAACTCAGTTTTATAACTTTTCGCGTTCGGTTTTGGATTTATCCTCCGTGCTTGTTAGCACGTGATTACCGTTAGATCTGTTTCCTGTCGATCGGATGGCTCAGATCTTCTCCTGGGTTTCTCATGTTCAAAAATGATCAATAATGTAAACTAAATCACTTCTTTTGGATTTCCACATTTTCTTTTAATTCCGTTAGAACACAATTTTTGATATATTTATTATATATATTATATATATATATATATTAATATATATAGTTATATATATATATATATATATTATATATAATATATATATTATATATATATATATATATATATATAATATTTTTTTTTTTGTGAATAAAACTGAAAATAAAATTAAAATGACAATGGATGCTACAACACATTCAACATTGGTCATCTCTTTACCCTTGATGTCAAAAGGGGAGAGCAACTTGGTGTTTGGAGAGTAGCTTGGTTTTGTGCTTGCTTTGATGTGTTTTACTGGTATTTACATATTATGGTAATGAAACACCAAAGTGGTTTCCATCAAGTCCAACGGGGGATATTGTTTGGAGAGTAGCATGATTTGGTACTTGGCTTGACATGTTTTATTGGTATTTACAGGTTGTGGTAACTAAACACCATAGTGGTTGCCATCAAGTCCAAAGGGGGAGATCGTTGGCATTTTGAATTATGTGTCATCCTTGATAAGAACCTACCTGATGAGTTGTCCTTGATGACAACCTACTTGATGAATTGTCTCTTGATGGAAACCTACATGTTGAAGATGTAAACAAGATGTGTTTACAAATATGATAGAGTGTTTTGACAAAGGAATAATAGTTTAGAGGTAGAGGTATGATAAATTTGAAAGCTCAACAAGTATACGTGGGTTCTGTTAAGAAAATGCATGGATGCACGCGAGTATGAAGAAGCAAAGCGACATACAATTTCCACGCCATGGTATTCTAAATACCAAGGGTACTTATCATGGTATTGTGCCCGATAGCAGATGTTTTGATCCCGTCTAAGAAAACCATCAACTGGAGTATGGTTTTGACCTATGGTATTAGATAAAGGCTAAGCTATATACGGTGATGAAGATCAAATTGGTTGTAAGTGTGCAAGTGATGAAGATCTTATGAATAGTTAGATCTGAAGCAAATATGCATGTAATGGGCTATTGATTCTTTGCTTAATCTAAACTAAGTATGCACCCAAAATTTGATGATGGATCAGATACAATAAATCTAATATGATAATGATGATTATGATATGATTTGATTTGTGTTGATAGCATCTTCACGTGTGATTTTTTCTATGTATGCTGATATCTGGGTGGATCTAAAATTTTGTGTTGCAACGAAGATTTGATTTTCAATTTATAGATATGTGCACGGGTTTTATAGCTTGCAAGGCGTGTACACACATGAGTGTGTCTTTGGTAAGTCACATACATGCGGGTTTGTTTCTTGAAAAGAATGTACACACACGGATATGCTTTGAGGAAAGTGCGTAGAGAAAGTAGGGTTTTTGATGAAGAGGGTATCTGATCAATTTAACCCATTTTGATGTGTTTCTTATGTCTGCCAATGAAGTATTCTTGAAAATCCAGGCTTAAACAATGATTTATTGATTATGGATTGATTGATTGAAGAATATTGAAGTTACTTGCTGATTGTGATTAAATATCAGTGAAGGTTATGTGGTTCTTTTCAAAATGATGTAGTAAATCTGAGTGTGATTCAGTGTTTGTTTGAAAGTGAAAGTGGTTGATTTTTTCAGTGGTTTAAGATTTGTACGTGGGTATGCTTCATGAAAGGCATCTACAAACGCAAGTTTTCTATTGCAAAGCAGCATACATATTTTGACAGGTGGTTGATCAAGGTTTGTAGTTACAGAATATGGTTTCTGTGATGTCTAGTATGTTGTTTGGTATCCTGGTTACAATGATCTGACTATTTTGGATGGTTGGTTGAGTTTTTTCGTTATTTCAGTTGATTGGGTTTTAGTGATTGGTTGCTTTAGTTGGGTTAGAGATTGGTGATTGAGTAATAGTGATAAGTTTCAGTTTGATGATTGGTTTTTGAGCTTAAATGTTGGGAGTGGGTTTATTTTGAAAAATTGATGAAACGTGGACTACAATTTGTGATCTAGTTTGAAAATTTATGAAACACGGTCCCCGAAGCTTTTTAGGGTTGGAGCCTTCAATGAGGGAGTTGAAGCTTCAATCCAGTGGTAGCTGGTAAATCAAATCAGGGAGTTGGAGCTCCCTTCCAGTAGGAGATGGCAAACGAGTGTAGGTTGTAGCCTTCTACAGATGGGTGCCTGCATACTGCTATGATTCTACGTCAGTACAATATTCAAGGGATTGGAGTTCCCTTCCAATAGGAGCTAGAGAATGAGCAAAGGTTGTAGCCTAATGTAGGTGGCCGGCTTCTTACTAGTATGAGTCTGTGCCAAATCAAGATTGTAAAAGATTTTATTTATATTAAAAAGAAGATAGAGATGAAAACAACAGGTGGTTTTTTTTCCTACATTAGGTTTCCACCTTAAATCTTAGTGTTCATGTGTGTTGCTTATGAGTGATGGTTTATTTTTTTCTTACTACACATGGTTATTGTCCATCTAATGTTTAATAAAGTACTGATGCACTAGCTCAAGATAAACAGATGATGAATTAAGTGAAAGATAAGTTTACTAGATATTTGATACCTATCTTCAGAACATTCGCGTATACATGTGGGTTCCCTTCAGTAAAGTCACGTATAGAAATCAAAATATGAAATTGAAAATTTTTTGATTGGAAAATATTGATTGAACCCCCCCCCCCCGGCCCCCCCCCTTGTCTCAGTATTTTTCCCAACATTCAAGAGTAGCTCGACTGAGGTTATTGGAGCTGGATTGAGCAGTGGAGTGACCAAATCAACCTCTTCAACCACCCCACCAACATCACAGAGGATCAAACGAAGGTAGGTACTCTATCCTTTGTCTTTCTTATTTAATTTTTTACAAAATATTTAACAAATTAATTTAGAAAAAAACGACCATGTACAAAAATGATTATAACCAATTAATTAAAAAAACATACTAAAACTATGAACACCATAAAAAAACTCTTGAAAAAATCTTAGAAAAACACAAAACCAACCAAAAAACCATAAAAAATACCCTTCAAAACAACTTAGCAAACCACAAAGCCAACCTAGAAAACTATCCAAAAAACCCTTCAAAACAACCAAGAAAACACTTTGAAACCACAAAAAAAAAATATAATTTAGGTTTTAAATTTGTTTCTTACTTGCAACATTTTGTGTATTTAATGCACATTTTCTTATTTTGAATGGTAATTTAAACTTGTTTTTCTAATTATTTTATGTTTTAAAATTTTTCTTTAAGAATTTTATGAAATTGATTTTCAATTTTTTTTTTTGTTATTTATTATGCATTTTAAATTTCTAGCAAATTTGACCAAACATATATCCCAAAAAACTCCAAAACAGAAGAAATGAAACCATAACCAATAAATAAGTAAATTAGGAGCTCGAGATTGACATGATGAATAAGGTTTCTCATAGTGAACCTCAATTTATAAAATAAGAAATTTTATTTATTTTTATTATTTTAAATTTAAATTTAATTTATATTTAAAATATTTTTTTTTAATAATAACTATAGTATGATTCTAATATTTTAAGAATAAATTATTATTCTTTCCAGTTAAAAATCTAAAAAAAATTGTTTATTTTGTTATTATTGTATATATAAAAAAAAACTATATAGCATAATTATCACTCAGTATATATAATTAGAACATTTTACGCAACATATATATATATATATATATATATATATATATATATATATATATATATATATATTATATACCATAATTATAGTTCATAACATAATTACTATAAAATTATATATATTTAACAAAATTATAACTTACTTATATAAACATCACACACACCCACATATTATAACATAACATAGTTCTATAACTATTTAGTTCATATAACATAAGATATAACATATAATTCTATAATTATTTAACATGTATTACAACATAAAATTATTTTAGCATAACACACATTGAAATATATAACATAGCATGTAACATAATTATAACTATTTCATAACTATGTAACTATATAATTATTTAAATATAACTATATATAGTTTATTAGATTATAAGGTTATAACATATCACATAGCTAAATATATTATAGTTATATATATATATTGTTTATATAACATAACATAAAACGTAACTATAACTAGATAGTTTATAACATAATTATATAACTAGATATACACTTTAACTATTATATTTTTTTTTCCCATAAAAAAAGTCGCACTTTCTTTATTAATAAAGAAACTGCATTTTGTAGATGCATAGCATATACAATATTCAGGCATAGCTTGTCTTTCTTGTCCAGTCAAAACTGTGTTTGCCAGTTTTGGCTTTTGGAGAAGATAGCATAGAGAATCTAAAAATATAAGTACTGCTCTACACAGAGAGCTCTGAAACAGTCAAAACACAAAAATTGAAAATAAACAGAAGGAACTAAGTAAAAGTGGTCCACGCCAGAAGCGCAGTGAAGGCAATATGGGGGGAATCAAGTTTTCCTCCCCTTTTTCTTCTCTACCTTACGCCACTCTCCTTGGGTAGGAGCCGTGGGAACAAGTTGAAGTGGGTTTTCATCGTCGGGTCGAGGGTTTTCCTTGTCAGAGTTAGAGGTGTCTAAAGTATGCTGCCTTTTGGTTCCACTGATTTCCATTATATTTGAAGTCTTTTCCGGATGCAGTTCCATAGGCATGTGTGAGGGTTTCTTCTGAGTTTCTGCTTGGCTGTTCTCATTCGGTGTGGGCATTTCCTCCTCATCTTCTTCCTCCTCCTCAGGATCTAGTGGGGGGAATGTCCAGCCCTTTTGTTTTTTACCTGGTTTCTTCCTTCTTTGACTATGTTTTTTGTATTCAGGGCAAGCATTTTGTAAGTGCCCAGTTTGCCGACATATTCTGCACCTGAATGTTGTGTTTTCATAATCTAATGTTTGCATCGAGTTGCGATCTTTATTCTTTAGTTGTATGCAATCCGATAATCCTTTACTAAGATCCACTTCCACACAGATGCGCACGAAAGTAAAAATTCTATCCTCCACACGTTGTGTGTCCATTTTAATATATCTGCCAATGGTATTGCCTATGCATGCAAGAATCGTTTGGTCCCAAAAATGGATAGGGAGGTTATGTAGATGCACCCATACTGGCATGCTGGAAACAATGAAGGAGTTGGCGTCAAACTCCGGGAACCAAGGAGTGCTAAAGAGTCCTGAAGATCCCCAGAACCAGGGTCCCTCCTGAAACACTAGGTCCCTGACCTCAATGGATGGTAATTTGACTATAAAAAACCCTTTGGAGCAGAGGAAAATCTCACTGTTTAGAGACCATCTTGTAAGAATCCAATGGAATAGGTCCATGGGTTTTGGCCAGAAACCATTGAAACGACAAATGATGGCTTGCTTTTCATAACTATTACGTACCTCCTCTGTTTCTGTTGTTTCTATTGTTAGTTCTGGTGTATAGTGCAACTGCTCCACTATATATGGGTTGGGTTCTGTTCCGGCCTACTTTGGAGCTGCTATAGAAGATTTCCCCCCTTGTAAAACATTCTTGTAAGATATTCCTTGGCCTTTGTGCTGCTGATGTGAATCAGGGTTGTGTTTTGTTCACTATTATACTATAACATCATATATATATAACATAACATAGTGTAACATGTACATTGTGTATACCATAACATAATATATCTATAACATTTAACATAAACATAATTATTAAAAACACACACACACAAATATATATATATATATATATATATATATATATATGTTTTCAACATTGGCATCATTGATAGATACATTAAATCCACCATGGAAATTGCATTTGGTCTAGTAACTATTTATCGTAATATAAAGTTATTTGACATTATATATATATATTATATATATATATATATATATAATATTATATATATATATATAATATATATATATATATTATATAATTATATATATATATATATATATAATATATATATATATATACATATAGTGTAACATAACATAACATAATTTAACATGTACCTTGTGCATAACTATAACATAATATAACTATAACATTTAGCATAGCATAATTATTTAAAACATAACACACACATGCGCACACACACATATATAAGTTTATATCTCAACAATGCATCATTTATAGATATATTAAATCCATCATCAAAAGTTCATTTGTTCTAGTAAATAAAAACATTTAGACTCAAGTTTCTAATCTATAACATATTGTTTCATTATGTAGTGTGTTGTATAAGAAACATTGTCTTCATGTGCTTGCACCTAGTACATGTCATGTGTCAAAGTCAAACATTAAGAACGTAACGTCTATTATAGTATTTGGTTGACATGAAATTTTATTAGCTTTGTAAATAGGTTTATTTCATTTTTTTACATATATATTTACATGTTTATGTACTATGAATAAATGAATTATTTAAAAACGAGAAAAAGTGTGAGGGTAGATTCGATCACTTATTTTGAATGTTTTTACATGGAACTCAATGTACTTTGGTTGATAAATTTTCAAAAAATGGACTCTAAATTTTAGGACTTCAGGCTAGATTATTCTACTTGAGTTTAGAAATGGTTCTTTTGTCAACATTTTTTTTCTTGGATTAGTATATATGTATTTATGTATTATATGTAATATGTTGAGGCATCCCATACATGCCCCCCAACTCTAGGCCATCATAGTGTGAAAGTTTATGTTATATGTGGTCGGGCTTGTGAGAGATCAAGTAGGTTAGCGAGAGTTCATGTTCCCATTGTAGAGCCTATTTCTAACCTGTGTGATAACTAGAAATTTTAATATAAATAACTTATTAATATAAATTATTCTTAGTTATTTATATTAAAATTTCTAGTTCATAAATTAGATTTCATAATTTATATTAATAAGTTCACGATAACATGTACACATGTCCCAGCTACATGGATGAGCTTACAAGGTCACCCGAAGGGGTAGTTAATCAGCTAGGGCATCCTCAACCAAAGTACATTTCCATGGATTCTCCTCCACCTACAACTCCACATTATATCTTTACTAATGTGGAAGAGATTCAGTATGTACAACCACATCGACCAACACTTGAGGTAAACTTATTTGTTCCTAAGATTTAAACATTTCTTTTTCTAAGATACATAAATATGCTAATTATTTTGTAGACTAATTATAATTTATCCTTGCCATTGTGTACACGGGCCCAAATGCAGAGTATCGTTGATGCCACTGTTAGGTGGACACATGAGTGGGATGTTGGGTTTAGAGGAATTGATGATGCAGGTCCATTGATGTAGGCCCAAATCATGAAGCCACAAGTAGGGGACCATGAAACCCATATTCATGGTCAGATCTCCATCCTATTAAAGCTGCATTTGGACTTGACTAAGGTTAGTAGATTCATATATATGTAATTAAAAATGTGTTTCAATATAATTTATTTCCATATTGTTTATTTTTTTATAAATAATGATATAATTAGTTTGAATTTGAATGTGTTATATTGCAACACTAACTTATGGACACTTGCATGATAGAACTCACACAGAAGTTTTGGTGGTACTTAGAGTGTCATAGTTTGTATATTTTCAGGCTCATTTCATTGGGCATATTTACATGTGTTATACAGAATTTGTACATTTTCATACATAGATAGTTTATGGATGTACATCATGGACAATATTTGAGTGTATGATGCTTATTATTTTAGTTTATGGATGTTCATGTGATACTTGTAATTTGTATATATTTTTATATGGATAGTTTATTGATACATGTATTGATTATTTCACTTTATGGATTTTGTATTAATCTTGTTTATGGATGTTCATTAATTTTTGAAGTTTAAATGGATTTGTTAAAATTATTTCTCTAATTTAATAGTTTTTCTAGATACACTATAACTTTTATTAGTAACATATATGTTCAATTTTGATTTCTAGTTTCATAGACTAAGAAAATAAGTACAATCTTAAAAGTTATGATACAAGTGACTTTGATACTTAAAATGAACTAAAATATGTCATATATCAATTTAATATTGAACATGGAAATAATTCTGATCATGCTTCATATTGGCTTGTAGAAAGTGTCTTTTAGTGCAATCAACATGTATGTTATTACAATTCAATTTTAAAAATAAATTATTTGAATTATAAAGTCATATATCTATATATTATATATATATATATATATATATAATTTTTTGACCCACCCATATACCATTGCATGGACAACTTTTTAAAGTATTTCAATCAATTTCTTATCTCAAGGTTCAATTACAAAACACAAATATTATTGAAATAAGGTTCATTAAATTTTAATATTAAAAGATGTCATGTAAATAAGAAACTGGTTAAATTATTCAACATTATTTATTTTGAGATGATCTAAAATAGCTTAGTCATAACATGACATAAGTCAATTGTATTGAAATTTAATATAAAATTTAAACAACAATATATGGTAAAATTTCTATAATTTTATATAATGGTATCAACTTTCTTATATTTACAAGTAGTTATCCAAGTATTTCAATAAATTCCTTATGATGGAAATTTAAGTTTTATTAAATTTTAAAAAAACTCAAATATGATGGAAATTTACCTTCTTCCCTCTTTCCCCCTTCCATCTATATTTCTCTCTCCTTCTTCATCTCTCTATGTCACCCCTAAAACATGTACACATTGTTTCTCCATATCTATCTATATCATCCTCCATCTCCCACTTCCTATCTCTCTCTCTCTTCGCCTTCTCTCCCTTTGTCTCCCCTTCTATCTCTCTTTCCATTCTCTCCCTATCTCTCCCCTTCTATCTCTCTTTCCCTTCTCTCCCTCTGTCTCCCATTCTATCTCTCTTCCCCCCTACTCTCCTCTCTTGCTCTCTCTCCATCTCCCTTGTCGGTCCATGTTATAGCGAACAAATCACTCTTATGTACAAGAGCGATCTCCCTAGATTCATAGACAAATCTAGAAACAAACAGACAAGTAGCTACTACCTTTCATTATCTATATGTGAAACATGATATATATTAAATGTGAAAATGTCTCTTAGCTCTCTACGAAAAGCTTGTATATGTCCTTCTGATTCCTTCAAAGGATCTTCCTTGCTACTTTAAGAGAAGATCTACATCAACATAAATAAATAAGGAATAAAAGCATAATGTAGATAAAGACTCAATCACAAAGTGCATGGAAGTCGGAACATAGCATATATCGTAACATTGATCCAATATTTAGTTATAAACTATACAAAATATTAAGTATTTTTGCAACGAGAATCATAACAAGTGAAAATAGGAAAGAAACAATTGCTTCTATTAATCTTGAATAAGAAGAAGTAATACAAACTTAGATTTGATTATGTAAGCCTCCTCCCAATAGTATCCAATCCTCCCCTTAGGTGACAAGCTTTCCAACCCTAATCCAACAACACAAGTTTACATTTAGAAGTCCTCCCTTACCCTCTAGTCTGTGTTGAATTTATAGGCCAAGAGCAAGAGGTTTTAGGTCCTCTTTCTAAGGGATGAGATCCAAAAAGAGAGGGATTATGGTTCCACAAAGAGAGGGGTTTTGATTTGTGAACGAAGGGATGCGACTCAAGTATGTATGGGTTTGACGCCTTTAGTTAGGGATATTTCTTCAACAATGTTTCTAGTAATCAATTTTTATTTTTACCTTCGTTAAGTGATTTGCACATTTTTATGTGGATGACAGAGCGTATAATTGCACGGTCCACAATGGTAAAAATTGTGTTTGAACAAGAAATGGCTAGGGAAACAACACAAGTGCTTAAAAGTAGGTTCTTGAGGAATGTAATCAAATATTCTTGTTGTCTTTGAGATTTTTTTGCTTCCAACATTGTAGGTGAATGATTAGAACACTTCATCAGATAGAGAGCGATCCAGAATGATGGTCATTTTCCTAATTGTGAAAAAAATGATGTGTAGCATATTACCCCCTAAAGTGCAAAGTCAGAAAGGATGTTTGATGAGTGAAGTGATTTATGATGCCAAAGTTCAGATTAGAGACCATGGTTGCAAACCTGAAACAAAAAATCAAGGGTTACAATACAATATGTTCATATAATCATCACTTAGGTAGGCATTCCCATACTCAGAGTAAAACTATCTTAAAAAAATTAGTATGGAGATATACAAAGATCCATGTCAACAATAGACATTGTATGGATGCAACCATTAAATATGGATCTATTTGTTCAATCATGAATATCTTGAGATTCCATGTAGCCTCGATGGATGAACCTAGATCTAGGGTCTTGGTCTTCATCTCTATTGATCCATGGTATGAATCTAACCATGCGAGTGAATGTCTCAGAGTCGAACATGGTAGAAACCACTTCATTACCGTCAATGATGTGAATCATTAATAGGTGCGAGTGAAACCACCAATAATGACAATGGCTCTCAAGGTAGTCTAGTAAGATCTATGAAGTGTGATCAAATGTCTTGAAGTTGAACACTCATAGAATCATTCTATTGAAGGTCAATGATGAGAACTTGTCCTAGAAGGTGAGAGACCTTCCATTGAGGCAAGAAGGATTCTAGGTAATAAACGAGGTTTCTAGATCAAATTCCTATATGATGAGTTGAAGTCGATACGAGGCGACCTGTCACAGGAGGACCTATGACACAAAAATTATGTCAAGTTTTGGAAAAAAAAATTGGAGAGATTTAGTAATGACTCAGGGATGGCTGACACAATTGAGGGCTATGAATTTAAGGTAGTTTTGGCTGAGGTTGGACTTCTCTTGAACATATCAGTGACATGACATTTTGACTTGGAAGCATTTGACTCAAAAATAAGACCCAAACCAAATTGAGGACTTTTAATGAGGGATGATTAGATGAGAGACAAATGGATTTCCCAACCTAGACATAAAAGTGATGGTGTGTCATGTTCAAGGGCAACATGTTGCCTTTTATAATACAAAAACAATTGTTTCTTTCCAATTTCCACCCACCATTACTGGCAAGAAACTCTTTATTTTTATGCAAGCTTAAGGAGGATAACATGTTCTTTTCCTGTAAGGTCATCTTTCGGATGAGTCCTTTAGAGTATTTTTAACGAACCCTAGGAAGTAGTGGTTTGGTCTTGTCATGATTGACAAGTACTACATTCTTTACATTTTACAAGTCCAGTGAAGGGGTAACTCGATGCCATTTTCATATTTAAATAGTTTGAAAAGACACAGAGAGAAAGGTAATTCAGTTCTTTCAATGTGAAAATCTTAACAAGCCTAGGGAAAGTAAAACTCATTGTTTTTCACTTTTAGGGAGTCAGGAGAATAACATAAGTAAACTTTGAAATGTCCTTTTTTGTATATTTAGTCTCTCAAGCCCAGAAAAGGGTAAAATAATGCAAGATAGAACTCTTTTGACCATGGTTAGTCAAAGTGTACCTTTTTTGTAAATAATATAAATGGTCCAAAAAGGGGTAAAATTATACCAAGTAGACGTCCTGTCATTTACTTTAATGAGGTAAAAAGAAACAAGTGAACTTGAAAATATTTTAATATTTTTATAATTTGAAAATAGCTTTAAAGAGAAATCCTCATAGAGGAATGAGTGGTATAAAGGGTAAAAATTGATTCTAGTCATGATGGAACTGTTCAAAATACATAAAGTTCAAGAGACTAGCTAATAAGACCATCACAACGGTTCCTCAGGAAAAGGTAAAACACCAAGTGAAAGTGATGACCGGCCAAGTATGTTGATGGAAAGGAAACGAAGTTCATCTTGTAGAAATGGTTGAGAATCATGAAAGACAAGGTTTTTAAGGGGGGGGGGGGTGTGGTTCCTTTTTGTATGTTTTAATGAGTTCGAAAAAGTGATAAAAGTGTGCTCATATCACCAAATTTCAATTTAATTAATGAGTAGAAATAAGTTGGCATTTTCATGTACATTTTACAAGCATGAAAAGATAGCAAAAGAATCTTGATATTTTCATGATTTTAGAAAGTCTTGAAAATAATAACCGAAATGGAATCGAGATAGGTTTCATTCTTAATACAATATTGAAACAGAGAAACACTATGCTTGAGAGTGGTTTCATTTTTTACACAATATTGGAACAAAGAAAAATTGTGCTTGAGAGTGGTTTCATTTTTACACAAGCTTGAAACAGAGAAAAATTATGCTTGAGAGTGGTTTCATTTTTACACAAGCTTGATACAGAGAAAAAATATGCTTGAGAGTGGTTTCATTTTTACACAAGATTGAAACAAAGAAAACTGTGCTCAAGATAAGTTTTCTTGCCCCCAACATAATGACTTATAAAGGCATATGCTCCCAAAGCTTTGTTTGATATGCCTAATTAGACTACTGGTTATTAATAGGCGAATGAAATGAAGGTTCTTTTATGAGATTAGATGAAAGAATCGACCCAACATTTATGATATCTAATAAAATACTCGACTCAATTAGGAGAGGATTTGTTTCATTTTTTAACGAACTTGACATAGGAACATAACTATGCTCATATCAACTTCTTTCAATCTCTAAAGAGCTTGACACAAGAAAAATAATTGTGCTCAAGGGGTGCCTTGTTTCATTTTTTAACAAGCTTGACATAAGAAAAGAGCTATGATCATAGGGACCTATTTTATTTTTTAACGAGGTGGACACATTAAAAGAACCATCCTCATAAGGACCTACTTCATTTTTTAATGAGGTTGACACATTAAAAGAACCATTCTCATAGGGACCCGTTTCATTTTTTAATGTGGTTGACAAAGTAAAAGAACCATCCTTATAGGGACCTATTTCATTTTTGATATGGTTTACATAGTAAAAGAACCATCCTCACATAATATTGATCATGGATTCCAACTGGAAGAAACACATGTCAAGGGACACATCTCGATCATGACTTCCAAGAGATCTTCATTAGAAGGAAGAATAGTTCTTTGGAAAGAACACGTGTGAAGAGAATCAATAGGGGTAAGAAAATCAGGTTCAAATGCCCCCATAAGTTTCCCCATGTCAATTACTGGATCTGAATCAGAATAATTGGAGCAAATAGTGAGAGGATCACCTACATTGGTAACTGAGAACATGGGATAGTTTTTCGCATAATTAACCTGTGGTGGGCTAGATACCACTTCCATATAAGGATCATTGAGGGATGTTAGATGGTTGGTATTCAAATCAACACCAACGAACAAAAGTTGGACAATAGTCACAATGTTTCCATTGTGAGGGAAAGACATCACTCGAAAGAGTGTGGACATGACAACTTTCATGGAATAGAAATAATCTCATCCAAGGAGAAAATTGAAATCCAAGGAGCCTTGGAATACCATAGCATCAATACAAACAGTTTTAACATCCAAGGTAATGGGTAGCTTAGGAAGGATCCCTAAAGGTTTGTCAATGGTTCTATTAAAATCTAACATATTATGTGTAATAGACACAAGCTGAGGGGAACCCAAAGATTGCCAAGAGGTTGAGGATAAAATCCTAACATAGGCACCTTCATCTACATCTGTGCGACACACATTCTTATGATAAGCCTTCACAATTATTTGGAAATGGGTGGAAGAAGCGATACACGATTCTGTTAGTCTACTCTAATCAAAGGAAATAACCTCAGTACTTGGAGAGGGTTTTATGGAAATGAGTGAAATTCCCCCTTATGTAGAAGAATATGAAGTAACAAGAATAACCTAAGAGGAATTATGTTCACTCTCTAAAGGGAGAGTGGGATCAACCAAAGATGGAATTGAGCCGACCACTTAATCAACCAATGGTTCATCAACCTGACTGATATATTTTTAACTCTCCAATGGAAGAATGGGATTGATTGTACCTCGAATTAGATCAATCACTTCACCAACTAACACTAGGTTAGGACAAAGCATACAATAACCAGTTGGAAGTTGTTGTTGAGAGACAATAAGGTTTTCCAGCAATTTTTAGGTGTCTTCCATGTGAGGAAAAATATGAGTTTGATGACTCCCTTCGCATAACCTACAAGGAATCCTAAATTTACCCTTTTTCCCTAGAACCTGAAAATCACTGGTATATGGATCAAAAGTAAGTTGATTATAATTTTTAGACCACACTTCTAACATATTTGGAATAGTAGGAGAATTAATAAGAATATGGTCACCCTTACAAAGCTTGGAAGGGAATTTATGCTTGTGACATATTCTGGATCATTCCTCAACATTTTTCATACTCAAAGCACTCATTGGTTAGTTGTGCTTTTTATTATCTTTATTCTTATTTTTCTTCTTCCATTTCATCTTCTTCTTAGCCACCTGGTTACTAGCATCAAGGCTTTTACCAAGCAAAGAAGAAGAAAGGAAGGAAAACATTTTGGGGGAAGAAGGTAAGGGGTCAACCAACGGTTGATGTTTTTGAGATGGAGTACTTATTTGAGGTGAAGAAATTGGTTGAGGCATAACAGCCTGTGTATTTGGGACTAAAAAAGTTGAAAACAACCACACTGGTAAACCTATCGTGAATCCTAGAAGTGACAAGAAAGCCATATAAGGAGGACTGACATTTCCAAAGCTAGGAAAAGGACTAGGATTGTTGTTAAAAGGGGTTCATTTATCAGTCAACTCTGGAAATGGTTCCATTAGATTCAATTTTCATAAATTTAATTAAGAATTCAAACAATATTAAAAATTCAAATTCACGGTCCACACCTAAGGTCTACAAAAATTAAAACAAGAAAATAACATGCACTAATAAATCTAAGGATTCAAACCATGCAAAAAACCTTTTCACAATGAAATCACTAGTTGGTGATGAAACCCAACGTTGTAGAGATCAATGTGAAAAGTGGATAGAGATAGAGTAGGTGGAATCATTTACACTGAGAACCTCCTTAATGGCTACGATCTGGTGCAAGTAACTTTTCTTATGCCATATCGAGTGAAGAATACCCTCCAAAAAGGCCCAAGTGAGTCTAATCAACATCTTCTCTAGATACAACAAGGAATTCTCCCCCCACCATCACCTTCTGTAAAAGCCCTAAGATAATGGTCTCTAAGGTTACTGCATACAACAACTTAACCTAGGGGGACAATCACAGATGAAATATACACGCAAGTGCAGAGTAACAAAGCTCAATCCCATGGAAGGTTCCTCAACATGGTCAATCTAATTTTTATCCTTCAAGTGACTCCCAAGCACCTTTCAACACCATTTATAATGCATGCAAATCACACTACCATAACCAATGAAGAGGGGTCAATCACTTCACTAGGTCTGATATGATCTTGTGCTTAACTCTCGTGTAAGAGGAGCTTCCCAGAGTGAAAGTTTAATAGACGGATTTACACCCTACCACAAGACTCTATTATTTGTTTATATCTTCGGAAATTTAACTTTCTTTCCTATTCCAAAGCCATACAATCTTCTCTAATGTAGGTATAATAAGCCCTAAAAATATAAAAATCTAATTTATTTCATTAGTGTTTTTTTCTTTTTTTTTTTTTAAGTTTTGATTTACTCAGTAGGTTGATGGATATGAAACCCATGGTGTTATAAATTGAGTCAAAACTGAATGCAATCAAGAATGATCATGTAAAATTTTCAATTCGATGAATCATAATTAAAGTAAGGAGAGAGGTTTCATTCACTTTTAAAACATGAAAGAATAAATGAATCATTTTGAAAATGAAAATAAAAGAGAATTCATAATACACGATTCTTGGCCCCACTCGGTTATGAGAGAGGATTCTTGTTCTTTTTTAAATGCAACTTAATTTCCTTAAAATCCAAGCTAGGAAATGCAAAATTTTAATCTTAACAACTTCTTGGATACCCAAAATCAAACAGTTAGTTCCTCCTTCAAATAAATGACACAAGCCATAATTTCAAATCAATCTAATGGATTACGAATTACTGTAAGAAAAATATTGTGTTTCCATATAAAAAGGAATAATCACTATTCACTTCAGTTCAACAAAAAGAACAAATTCTAAATCAAAAGTGCTCACCTTGAAATACACTAACATTTTACCAATACTACTGATTCTTTGCAATCAGGTAAATAAAGTACTTAATATGTTATTTTGACAGAAGAAGGACAAATTCAAGCTATCTCAGCAAGGACCAATCTTTGTTTTGATAAATCAACAATTCGCGAGACCAAACCTCGAACCCTAATTTGCAAAGATACATAATTTTTCAAGAAGGAAACTAAAAATATGAAATAAAAATAAAGTGCAATCTTCCAGAATGTAATGATATTTAAGAAAGTAAGGAAATAAAAATATTCTAGACCCAGGAGATTACAACCGTAATTAAAAAAAAAATCAGAGACTTGAACAAGTAACGAGTTAGGCCTAGCTCATAGACGCATTGTTTCTGAAGGAAAAGCGCACAAATTTGTGCATTGTTGCTAAAGAAAAAGTGCACAAAATGAGAAAACCTAAGAAAAATAAAAAACAAAGGAAAAAAATCTAGAACTTTAAACTTTTAGGGTTCAAAACACAATCAAACAAGGCTACAGAAAGAGATCACAGGTCAAAAAAGAATGTAATGAAGAAAAAATCATTCCCATGTTGAGTCGCTAATTTGTTATAGAAGACAAATCATTGTTGCAGACAAGAGTGATCTCCCTAGATTCAAAAACAAATCTAGAAACAAACAGAAAAGTAGCTACTACCTTTCATTAATGTATAACTCAAAACTGATATATGAAATGTGCGAGGGTCTCTTACCTCTCTATGAAAATCTTATAGATGTCCTTCTAATGCCTTCAAAGGATTTTCCTCACTGCTTCAAGAGAAAATCTACATAACTAGAAACAATAAAGGAGTAAAATCATAATGTAGATAAAGAGATAAACACGGAGTGCATGGAAGTCACAACATATCATGTGTCATAATGTTGATCCAATAGCTAGCTATAAACTATGCAAAATATCAATGGTTTTTTTAAAGGGCATCATAACAAGTGAAAATAGGAAAGAAACAACTACTTGTATTAATCTTGAACAAGAAGAAGCAATACAACCTTGGCCTTGATGATGTAAGCCTCCTCCCAATATTCTCCAATCCTCCCCTTAGGTGACAATCTTTCCAACACTAATCCAAGAACATAAGTTTACATTGAGAATTCCTCCCTTACCCTCTGGTCTGTGTTGAATTTATAAGCCAAGAGAAGGAGGTTTGAGATCCTCTTTCTAAGGCATGAGATCCATAAAGAGAGGGATTATCGTTCCAAAAAGAGAGGGAGATTGATTCATGAATCAAGGGATGAGGCCCAAGTATGTAGAGGCTTAAGGCCTTCAGTTGGGAAATATTTCTCCAACAAGGCTTCTAGAAATCAATTTTTACTTTTACCCTCATTAAGTGATTTTTGCAATTTTTAGTGGAAGACAGAGCGCCAAATTGTGCAATCCATAATGGTAGAAAATGTGTTTGTGTAGGCAATGGATAGGGAAACTATGCAAGTGCTTCAAAATTGGTTTTTTGGAAATGTAATCTAGGATTCTTGTTGTCTTTGGGATTGTTTTTCTTCCAACATTGTAGGTGATCGGATAGTGAGAGATCATGAATGATGGTCATTTTCCTAGTGGTGACAAAATGAGGTGTAACACTCCCTCTCTCTCTCTCTCCATCTCTATTTCCACTCCCTCTCTCTCTCCACCTTTCTCTCTCTATATGTCTTACTTCTTACCTCCCTCTCTCTCCCCCTCCAACTCCATCTCTCTCTTCTTCCATCTCAATTCCTCTCTCTCTTCCTTTCTCTCCCACCTCCTTCTATCTCTCCCCCACGTCACTCACTCACTCTCTCTCTCTCTCTCAAGCTTTTCCCTACAACCTTTTTGACTATATCCATCCCTCTCTCATTCTCTCTCCCCCTTCTATCCATATAGAGTCCTTCTTTGTCTTTCTATATCACCCCCAAACATACACACTCTCTCTTCATCTCTCTCTCTCTCTCTCTCTCTCTCTCTCTCTCTCTCTCTCTCTCTCTCTAT
>APFE030208250.1:136089-161256 GCA_000404065.3 Pinus taeda
CAGTGGTGTGATTTATATACGATTTTTTCCTTTTATTACTTTAACTACTGAATCACACATATGTTAGCAGCAACTCATAAACATCATAGCATATTCATAACATAAACATAAATGGAAACCATCAGAAACTACAAAAAACTAAAAATGCACATCACATCAATCATACATGCGACACCATATTTCTAGTGGAAACTCTTCCAAGAGAAAAACCACCCTTGTTGTTGATTCTATGCTTTGAATTCTATTATATCAAGCAATTGATATTTTACATAGCATGCTAACTCCCATTAGCATGGATACTCGACCTCATATACATAACACCAACACCCATCGGCTAGGTTTTATAGCTCCAAATATCACCCTTGGTATTTGTGATGCTTGGTTTATGGCCTAGGGCAAACCCTCCTTCTAGACTTGGTCCAAATATTTTAAAAATAGTGTTTTACTCCCTGTATGCTACTTTGCCTTGTGATAAAAGCGTGTACACATGAGTTAGTCAATACCCAACCCGCATATATGTGTTAAAACACTTAAAAAAATTAAATTTCCTTAACTATGGGTGGAGTTCACGGGTTTTACCTATTGATTACCTCCTAGTGCCTATGGCCCAACTATTTCCCAACTAAAAACTAATTGGGAGAAGTATAAATAGACTTCTATGGGAAGGCCTTAAGGGGGAGAAGAGATAGAGTTATTATAATGAGATTATCCCCTAACTAAGTCTGAAGTATCCCTATGCTTCAAGCACTTCCCCAAGTTTCAGGAAACCCTTGTTTCCTTGAGTGTTGATATTCTCCCACTTGCTTGAGATATCATGGTATTGGTTATGGAAGGAGGCTATTGAAGATTGGGACTAGACGGACATCGAGGACGGTTATGCTTGGAGCCTGAAGAAGAAGACTCAGGTGAATTCTCTCCATGTTTACTATAGTTTTCTACAATAAAAAGAAACACTGTCTTGTTCCTGAGATTGACCTTGTTTATGGATCAGATGTTGTTGTAATTCATGTATGAATGTCATATGGATGTATAACTAATCATCTTACTTATATGATATGAAGTTGATTTCATTAAAATGCTTAATCTATATGCTGCTATGTATGTTCGGATTGATTGATTCGCAGATTCGAAGATCATCAGGAGTTGCAGACGGTCTGAACCTTGCTAGAACTACCCAAACAAAGGACATCCAGGTATGTTCATCCTTACATAGTTTGTTTATTTAAGCATGTTTCCTGAGTTGTATGCGTGTTTCTTTTTGTAGATTACTCTTGCTCTATTGGGGTTCTAACCCAAAACCCTAGGTTACTTATTCCCGTAATAGAATTAATGACTCCACTGGGGATAACAATCTTGTTATTCCTAGTTTGGGTTGTTCAGTGTCAATTAGGGCTCAATTCTTGGTTTGCTTGCTGTAACAGTATTGCTTGCTCCTGTAGGAACTCAGACCTCAAGTCTAATCTTTTTGATCAAGCCTTAGTTTTTATTTTTCTTGCAAAACTTAGTATACACATATTTGTCTATTTATAGTAGCGTACACACTCTTGTTTCTGTGAATTGAAACCGTGTATACACAAGTTTCTTTTGTCAGAAGCACGTGTACACGCACCTGTACTGGAACACAGTTGCGTATACCATCTTTTGCATGATATTTTCAAATCATTCTACCTAGAAAGATTTGTTTCTTGGTCTGTTTGGTTTCTAAGTGGTCAATTTCTATCTTTAGAATTTAATTATTCAGTGAGCTTACTATTTTCAATTCTCTTCTGCTTTGAAAAGTTTTGGCCGAGGTTTGCTTTTGAGTGAGTTTTTTATTTGTGTTCGAACACACAAGACTTCTTATAGAGGTTCTTAATTGTTCTGGTCATCCGGAATAGAAGATTGTTTTCAATCTTTGTGTCAAGCTTGATTATTGGTCTACTCACTTTGTTTTCTATCATTTTGTGGCTTTACACCTTTTCTTACTTTTCGAAAGTTTCTTTTTGATGAATTTGAAAGTGTTTCTTTCCTGACTTCTTGGTCAGTTTCTCAAGCTCTTTTGCTACTTTTGGATCATTTAGTGCAAGTTGAAACCCTTTTTTGTTCAAGTTTTCATTCGTGTTGAATTGGTAACTTACAAAGTTTCCTTGTGCTTTGCTTTCGGTCTTTGAGTCTTTGGTGGCATTTTGAGTGCTTTTGAAAAGTTGTTTTCATTGTTTTTGAAAAAGAAAAGCTCTTAAAAAACATTATTGTTGCTTTCTTTTGCCGAGTTTGATTTTGGTTTCTTTGGTTTTGTGAAAGTGAATTGTGATTTTTCGAGATTTGCCTTGCTTATTTGGAGGAAAATTTGTATTTGAAACTTGCATTCTTTTCAAACATTTAAGTTGGCTTATTAAAAGTTATAAACAATTGCTTTCATTTCTTTTTAGAGTAATCTAGAATCTTGCATTATCATGTACACCTTGCGTTAGGGTAGTTTTGCATTACTAAAGCATCAATAGTCCTTTTAGTTTTTGTGAGTGTGAAGTCTGCTATAAGAAAAGAAAAGGGGAAAGTTTTTTTTGCTTTATAGAAGTTCCTTAGAACCCAAGTAGAAATTGTTTTTCATCGAAGAACAAACAAGTGCATTTCATATAAGTTAGTTTTTCATTAATTTCTTTTGCATCATACAAACACCATCGGTTTCATTTCCATATTGTCCCTTTGACTTAAAAGAACAAACACTTAAAATCAAGTGGTTAATAAACAAAACGAGAACTTTTTGTATTTTCATCAGAATACACCAACAAGTTTTAGGTTTATTTAGGGCCTTGGATTAGGCGAGAGGAGAGTAAACTCTCCAAGGCCACTCTAAATTGTAAAACATAGAAGTCTGATTAAAGAGTGAAATCCAATAGCATTAGGGAGACTGGGAAAGCTCCATGACTGGGAGTTAAGCATGAGGGTTTGTGAAGATAAGGACAAGAGATACCCCCTCTCTTACTTGTTAGATCCTACCTCACGACTTTTCCGCCCGGCTTCTGATACGAGTTGGTGTCTTTAGTTGCCTATTCTAGGGATCCACACAAGAGGCTACGGAGGGGAATCCCGTGGCACCTGAGGTTGATGTTGCATCATGTTTAGCAGTACTTCTATATAGGACACCCTTGCGAAGCTTGGGGGCTTGCACTGACAAAGGTTGTTGTCTGGAGGTCAGCGTAACTACCTCTAATACCTTCGCTAGTAGACCTAGGGCGTAATTACCCCAGTCTATTTTCAGAAGGCCCTTATTCTTAACTTTCTTGTATTTTGGTGTCCGGTCCTAATCACCCACAGCTTTGATTGCTGATCTCTTTAGGGACATTTTTAGTGTGTGTTCTATGCTCCTAGTTGGCCTAGCTTTCAATTTTCTTGAGTCTTTAAGTAGATCTTATAAAAATAATTCAAAGTGGCTGACCGACCGCCTCAATGGTCCCGTATACTTCATGGGCTCTCACCTGTGAGTCTAGAGCCTTCTCCTAGAAGGCATAGGAGCAATTCTGCCAGTGGTTTTCGACCAGTGGCAGCAGGGGCATCAGAGATTGATCCTCCACTTGGGAGCATTATTTTACAAGATAGACCTAGTACTACTACAGAGTTAGAGAGGAACACACCAGTTCTTTCTCGAGTACTCTTCTAGTCAGAAGATAGTATTGAAGTAGAAGAGCTTTCAAAGTCGGTGGCAGCTCTAAATTCTCCTCTCTCTCTTGATCATCCAGACGTATTGTTATACGTTGGAACTCCGACTCACAGGCCTTTGAGCCCAAGTCCACACACATCTATCCCTTCGATGACCACTGCTGGAAGCATGGCATCCACCACGAGTGTTGCGAGCACGTAGACTCCCATATCTGTGTAGGTGGGGGAGTATTTCCATCCCTTCTAACACTCCCAACACATCCTTATTTGGGTCTACTTCCATTCCATCGATGAGTGGATGTTCTCAAGCTAATGCATCTAGTTTTGGATTTTTCCCTTTTGGAATGCCCTCTCAAGGTATTCCTTTAGTTCCATTGAATGTACCATCAACCGCCTCCACGTCCATGATGAGTGGATTGGCTTCTTTTTAGGGTTTCCCATTTGGAAGTGGTCATATACAAAATTCCAATCCGACAGTAGGGTCTATGCCTTTTCCTTTTACAAGTCAAGGCAGTGATCCCTTTCAGAATTGGACAAACCCTGCGGTTAGTGGGATAGGAGTTGGGAATCAGTTTTTTGGCCAACAAGGGAATTGTGCGGTATTCCTTGGTTAATTCATTTAAAAGTTTTCCACCCTTAGCTAACACTTGGAACCCTTACCAAGGGCTGTCAGCTCCTTATAATACTTTGTTAGGGGGAAAGTTTACCAGTTATGGAGGATTTTCGACTGGAGTTGGTCAAACTCTGAATTTTGCTCGACCATAAGGGTCACCTTCTGGTCCAGTAGGCTTTACTAGTTACTTCGGGCAACCTGGTGCCTTTCAAAATCCAAGTCATTCTTTTGAGACTTTTAGGAACTCCACCCAATCTGGATGAAATCCCCAAGGTCCTCTACGACTTCCTTTTCTGGCCACGCTTAATCTGCCAAATTTAACTAAGTTGACAAATGATCCAATTAGATATAATCCGGCTTGGCCTCCTGTCCCAACCAAACTTCCATCAGATATTCCAAAATTCGAATGGAAGAGTGGTGAAGACCCAGGCGACCATGTAACCATCAGGTTGAGGTTATTTTAATGTACCTTAACTGGGAATGCGGCTAAATGGTATATAGAGTTTCCATGGGGCACCTTTACTTCTTTCAATGATTTAGCTAACATTTTCTTAAACCATTTTCAGTTGCTTATCTGTTACAAAGCCAAAACTGAGCTTCTGGCCAATTTTCATCAGGACACGGCTACTCACATTTCGGATCATATCCAAGAATGGAGATGGAGAAAAAGGCTTATCAAAGCTAAAATTCCACCAGAATTCTGTCTCGAATGGTTTTTAAAATCATTACAACCCAAGATCTCCAAGGATGATTCTATGTTAGGTGTTTACTCGGAAGAGCAGGCTATCTTTCATGCCCAGGAGTTAGAATTGATATATTCTCAGTTTGGGACTCTTTAGAAAATCTTACCTAATGCTCCTAGATCCACGGTTGATGTAGCCAAACCAAAGCCAAGCCCTCACGCTGATGGTATAGTTGGAAAGGTTGATGCAAATACGGTGAACCTTTTGAGCCAATTGTAGCAGTTGTCTCTACAAACTGCTTCTTCTAACCAAGCAGCACTGTCTACTCCTACGCCTTCCCAACCTTCTTCCATAAATGTCATTTAGGCCTCTAACCCCAAAGGAAATCAACAATCCGATGGGAAGAAGAAGGGACGAGGTAAAAAGAAGAATTAGGAAGGGAAGGGTAATGCGAACAAGCTCAGAAACGGTGCTGGTGAGTGTAGAAAAGAGTCTAAGAGAAAGGTTAAATTTCCATGCAAGTTATGTAGTGGAGATCATTTGACTCATCTCTGCCTGAAAATTCAAGATGCTCAGCGCTTATTAGTGCAGCAAGGGTCTTCTAGCTCCCAAGTTGTCTTAACTAACCCTTTCCCCCAAGGACAATAGTTTCTTACTGGCGTGAACTCAAACCCTGGTACCTCTGCTGGGGGCAACAAGGAAGGGGACAATTCCTCAAATGTTTTCATGATGAGTTCTCATGTCAATGTGGCTACGTGAGCTCATGATTATGGTGAAGCAGAAACATCTAAGGATAAATCTGTTCCCAGAACTATGGACCCACTTCATATTGAGTGACCCTCTGTCGAGTCTATACCTCAGATACCAAAAGGTTCCGCCAAGTGCGCGACTATTAACCCTAATGCTAGGGTAGCCTAGAACTACTCGATTATACAAGATCTCGCTCAAAGTCCTTGTGCTATGTTTGCTTTAGAGGTACTCCAGTGGTGCCCTGCTCAACGAAGTGCTTTTCTTTCAGCGATTGGGGCAGTAGATCCAAAAAATACTATAGTGCTCACTTTTGATATGCTAAATGTCAAAAAGAGACTTCCTCACCGTATGGCTTTTCGAATAAAGTCTACTTACCAGAAAACTAATATTTTTTGAATAGTTATAGATGAGGGAGCTTCCACATGCGTAATGTCTATGTCATGTTGGAAGGCCATTGGATCATCTTCAACTGTTCCTTCACCCACTCTCTTGACAACATTTGACAGACATTCTCATAGGCCACACGGGATTATCCCGACCTTTCCTATATGTGTTGGATGAAAGGTCATTAGTATCGAAGTGGAAATCGTTGATGCCAACCTAGATTACAATCTTCTCTTAGGAAGGAATTAGATTTATGAAATGGATGCCATAGTGTCATCATTATTCCACATCCTCTATTTTCCTCATGAGGGGAGAATTGTTAAAGTTGATCAATTGGATTATTCTCCAGGTGATCCTCGTGCAACTTTGGATTCTATGGTTCCATTGGTCGATAACCCCCGTCAACCTATCGAGAATTTAGGAGTTGGGATGTACTCTTCAATGATGGGTATATTTGATCTTCCCACTCCTATAGCTAGAATCAATGCCATTTCGTCCTCCAAAGAGTCTTCACGGGAAGAGTTCTTTCGAAATCATTATTTTTCAGACCCTTGGACCTTACCTTCACCTACAACCACATTAGATGAAGGGAAGGCTGGTGGAATGGCATTCCCTATGTCTGCAGTAGAGCTTAGATATCAATCTATCATTAACTCTACAGATGACCATCCTACTCCTTTTTTAGAGGAGGAGTTAGATGGTTATGTGGCTCCAGCTTGGATGCTTGACTCTACTTCTGCTATGGATTGCTTAGATATAGTTTTACCATCTGAGGAAGAAATTTTAGAAGCAATGACAGGTGTAGATCAACCGTGGGAAGATTTACATCATCGTTCATATTTTCTTCCTCCATTGCAAGAAGTCGAATCCATGTTCTCCAATCTGCTTACTAGCGATGTTTGTACGGTTTCAAATCCTTTGGCTCCAGCACACATACGTACCAAAGGTAATATGTCGGTTATTTAAAAAACAGTGCCAATAAACATCTCTAGGAACCCTAATGTGATAGAAAATGTCTTCATTAGAGCCGAGTGTTCCCCTAAAGAGATTCAAATTCACACTGACCTCTTTAAAGAGTTTCGCAATGTATTCGCTTGGTCTTATGAAGAAATGCCTGGTATTGATCCATCCATCATTTAGCATGAGATCAAGACGTATGAAAACGCCAAGCTGATTCGTTAGAAGCTTCAACCTGTCAATCCTAGGAAAGAAGCAGCTATTAAAGTTGAAGTAGAAAAGAAACTCAAGGAAGGTTTCATATACCCCATTCCTCTAATGGAGTGGTTTTCTAATCCAGTCCCAGTTGATAAAAAACAAGGAATGATCCGAGTGTGCATTGACTTTAGGGATTTGAACAAAGCTTGTCCGAAAGACAATTACCCCACACCATTTATCGATCAGATAGTTGATGAAAGTGCGGGTAACAAAATTTTCTCGTTCATGGACAGATTCTTTGGTTATAATCAAATATCTATCCATCCAGAAGACCAGCATAGGACAACTTTCATTTGTTCCTGGGGTACCTTTGCATACAAAAAGATTCCTTTTGGTCTTAAAAATGCTGGAGCTACGTTTCAACGGTCCATGTATTACGCTTTCCACGACATCAAGAATGTCATCGAAGCATACTTGGATGATTTAGCTACTTGTTCTCGAAAGAGAACGATCATCCCAGTCACCTTTGGTTAGTTTTTGAGAGATGTCGATTTTACAAGATCTGGTTGAATCCGAATAAGTGTGTTTTTGCAGTTACATCTAGTCGGTTGTTAGGGTTCATTGTATCAACTGAAGGGATTCGAGTTGATCCCTTCAAGGTTCAGGCAATAATTTAGTTGCCTCCCCTGTCTTCCATCCGACAACTTCAAAGTCTCCAAGGAAAGGAAAATTTCTTGAGACGGTTTATAGCAAACTATGTTGAGATAACTAAAGCATTTATGTGTTTGCTAAAGAAAGGAGTTCCATTTTCATGGGATGACTTTATACAATGATCTTTTGATGCCTTGAAGCAGGCATTAATCTCTACCCCACTTTTGAGTCCACCAGATTATGGTAGAGATTTCCTTTTATATCTTGCAGCCGCAGAATCAACCATAGGTATGGTTCTGGTTCAGGAAGATGATGCTCTCACAGAGCATGTGATTTACTACTTGAGTCGAGGCTTGGTAGGCCCTAAACTATGCTATTCTCCGGTTGAGAAATTGGCCTTAGCAGTTGTCCATGTTGTCCAACGGCTTTGTCATTATATTCGACTATGCAAAACATTCCTCTTAGTGGCAGTCATTCCTCTCCAATTTGTCCTCAGTAGGTGAGTGATTGGGGGCAAATGCAGTTGATGGATTGTTATTCTACAAGAATTCGATCTCGAGTTCTTGTCAACCAAGTCTAAGAAGTCATTGGTTTTTGTGGAATAAATTTCTGAGTTGCCTTGAGAAGAAGATATTGTTTATGAGGAAAGTTTGCTAGACAAACATCTATTCTTCATCTCTTCACAAGATCCCTGGTATGGAGATATCATCATCTATCTCCAGACTTTGAAATTCCCTCCTGCTTCCTCCAAGGATGAACGTCGAAAATTACGTCACCTTGCTAAGAACTATGTCATCATTGGCGATATATTATATCGTGGAGGGGTTGATTCAATCCTTAGGCATTGTTTAACTTTAGAGGAAGAAGAGTCTGTGATCAATGATTGCCACAATGAACCTTGTGGTGGTCATCTATCAGGGCTTGCAACAACCCAGAAAATCTTGCGTGCCAGCTAATTTTGGCCTTCGATTTCCAAACATTGTATTGAAGTGGTCAAACGTTGCCACCCTTGTCAAGTCTATACTTGGAAGATGCGCATGCACCCAGCTCCTCTTTTTCCTATTATCAGTGTCGGTCCTTTTACAAAGTGGGGCATTGAATTTACCACTTGTAATCTGCCTTCAGCGGTGAATCACAAGTACATTATAGTGGCCATAGACTACTTTACGAAGTGGGCTGAGGCCATGCCTACTTATAAAAACGATAGTGAGACAACAACATTTTTCCTCTTCAATAAGATTATTTCATGTTTTGGTATCCCGAGAGAGATTGTCACTGATCATGGTAGTCATTTCCAGAACCAACTGATGATCGAATTGGCTCTTAAGTTGGGCTTCTGGTAGGAGCATTCGTCTCCATATTATCCTCAGGCCAATGGGCAAGTCGAAGCCATGAATAAGTCCCTCAAGACGATCCTACAAAGGATAATTGACAAAAATCGCTCCAATTGGCACATCATGTTGTATCCGGCTCTCTGGGCATACTTAACCTCGGTAAAGACTACCACCGGTTTTACACCTTTTCAGTTAGTTTACAGGCTGGAATATTTTTTTCCTATTGAATGCGAAATTCCATCCCTTAAGCTAGCTGTTGAGCTTCTTCCAGAGACCTCTAGTCACGAAGAGTGCCTCTTTCATTTGGAACATCTCGATGAGCAGCGTCAAGATGTTGCCACAATAAACGAGGCCCATAAGAAAAGGGTTAAAACTCAGTATGATAAAGTTGTCCATCCTCGAGTATTTTCTAAAGGCAACCTTGTCTTGGTCTATGACCAAGATAAAGACGCCTTGGGGGTAGGCAAATTCAAGTCTATGTGGTATGGTCCCTTTATAGTGAAATGTGTTTTAGAAGAAAGGGCTTATGAATTAGTTGATTTGAAGGGAACAAGTTGGCAGAACCTTGTCTTGGTCTATGACCAAGATAAAGATGCCTTGGGGGTAGGCAAATTCAAGTCTATGTGGTATGGTCCCTTTATAGTGAAACGAGTTTTAGAAAAAAGGGCTTATGAATTAGTCGATTTGAAGGGAACAAGTTGGCAGAGCCCCGAAATGGGCTCTATCTCAAGAAGTACTTTTCTTAGGTTACGGCCGAGCAATGGCTTCTTTGTATATCTTGTATTTTTGTACATATTTTATCAAGAATTTTTGTGATATCGACACTTTTTTTATCTGGTTTGGCAGGTGTTGATGGATGACTTGGTCTATTTCTGTCTCGCTGATGGTGCTAGTCAGCACACTCGGAATCTCGCTTCTGCAGCTTGGGTGATTTATTATCTATCTAGTCAGTTGATGGTGTCAAGGGGAGTATGTATTGTTTTTGCTTCAAATAATATTGTTGAATATACTGCCGTTATTAATTTACTATCTCTTATGGAATTGATTCGTTGGTAGTGTATCTTGACTCACAGCTAGTAGTATCACAATTAAATACCATTTATCGGGTTTGGGATCCTTATTTATATTGCCAATTTTTGAGAGTGAGGGTGTTGCAACGATCATTTTTTTATATTACTTATTTGCACATTCCACGATTTGAAAATTCATTCATAGATTCTATTGCTAATCAAGCATTAGAATAGCATATCAATCATTGATCAAGATAGAAATAAACATCAAAAATTTGGAATTGTATATATATATATCATAAAATTGCCCATGTGTACATAAAGTGTTCAAAAATAATATACAAAATCGAGACTAAATGCCCATAATCATGTCCAGTCTATCTATCGACTTGGCTCAGGATGAGTGGCTAAGAAGGTGACTATTGCATTAGCCACACGCCGAAGTATGCGAGCCCAGCTCGTGGTACTCCTACCACGCGCCACTGCATCTCCTCAGGTAGGTCCTCTATGGCCACCATTGGAACTTGGTGAGTTAATCTCACTAGGTTTCTTTGGACTGCATATAGGACCCTCTCTGTCTCAGAAGCCACCTCTTCGGCACCTCTTCCGCGACGCCTGTGCCGTGGAAATCCATTTGGTCTTACAGGACCCACATCTGGAACATGATCATTATGTCAATATTTTAATCCCATAAAAAATATTTCTAAGTTCATTTTCATTTTAAAAAAAACATAAAAAAAAATCTTAAAAATCGATAAAAGCTTAAAAAAATGTTACCTATCTCTCCCCATGCTGCGTTTGGTGGCAGCACCAAGTCTGGATCTCCCCGGAAATCCATACCAGCATACAGATAGCTGTCCACAATGATGGTTTGTTGTTCTCACCAGGTGAAGAACTCATCATCAAAAGTAGTCCTCGGCACGTCCCCGCCTCCAAGGTGTTTGATCAAATCATCCCACCTACCCATCCGAGGATCTTGGGGGCTGCTGATAGAGACTGATACCTTGGGATGTAGCCCAGGCACCTTCTCAAAGAAGGAGGAGCATAAAATGGTCCCATATCCAAAATTTTTGGTCTGCCCTTTCTGAATAGAGGACAACTGGCTCTTCATATTGGTAAGAAGAGGTGTACACTAGTCAAAAACAGGGGTGAGGCACTCCACGGCCAAGCTCATGGATACTCGTGAAGCTTGGTGCAATGAGGCTGATCCTTTTATCCTGGCTATGGTAAACAGTAGAATCCTCAGGGATAAGCTCTCCACATGTTTTATTGGAATCTGACTTCCAATTTTTTCCTAATGCCTAGGACAATATATGTGAATGTAGTCTTCATTGAAAGACTACCTCATGTCCAGCCCATTGAATGCACAACTTCTCCTCTCCAAGAGAGACCAGTGATAAAGTAAATATCCTCCACCTCTATCCTCAAAGGCATCTGATCAATCATAAATGCATCATCCTCGACACTCCAATAGTGGATTAGCATTTCAAGCAGACGAGTGTTGGCTTTCATGTTGGGCATTTTGAAAAATTTCAACAAGCCACATCCCCTCAATGCATCTAATGCCTATTGATCATTCATAACTTGATTATCAATTGTGGTATGTTCCCTCTCTCTCCATGTGATTGTAATCCCGAAAAAAAATTGAGTTTCAACCGTTAGATTTTTGTATTTAAATTTCAAACCACGTATACACGGGTTCCTTTTACACGTAGTCATGTGTAGGGCCGTCATATACGCGGGTTGATAACATCCAACCCACGTATACGCCGAGTTGGAATTTTTAACATAAATTCCTACGGTCAAACCTTAATAAAAATTTCTAAAAACAATCACAAAGTAATGCAAGCTTGAATTGAGGGTTACCTAATGATTTTGATCCAATTTTAATGGTCGAATTATTTACGAGGCAAGTTTGCTCTTTTTTCTCCATAGCTTTTTCTCTCAACACAAATGACACAAATGGTGAGTCAAAAGGTCATTTTATAGCTTTGAAATTGTCAATTTTTTTCAAAACTTGATTTTTTTCGTCTCATGAATCTTTTAACTTGTGAGCTTGGATTATCGAGAATAGGTTGTTTTTATAGGGTATTTTGGACGCTTCTTCTAGATTCATATCAGTTCCATGACCGCTAACCCGTCATGGCAGGTATCTTTTACTCACTGGCATATAGGTTAGGGAAATCATTTTTTCCGTTGCATCTTGCATACTAGCCTCCATTTGTCGATACACTTGCTATAGGGTCGATCCCATCGTGTTATGGTTAGTAAACCATGTTCACTCGCCAATTTTTAAATCATGACATGATGGTAGAGCCATGCTTTACATGGGCATCATATTTAGCACCTCACTGACATTTGTTGCCCATGATGCTATATTGATTAGGCTCGAGAGTCCTCATTAGTCTCGCCATGACTTGTGCATAGAAGACTCATTTCTCTTTGCTTCTTTGCTTTGTTCTGGCCTTATACCCTAGAGGCTCCTTTGTGTTGAGTTGTACAGCTGCATTGCATTTTTACTATTTTCACCTTTTGGCCTTGAGCTGGCTTCACTTGGACTCGTGTTTAAGCCACTTATTTGACCATGTCTTCTGCAAAATCAAACCTCCAATCACTTAGCTTTTACAACTTGACACACCCTTTAACCCATGGAAGGAACATCCCTTTGAGTGTCCTTGACCAGTTTCGCCTCCCTGCATTGAGCATAGGATTGTTCCCATCCTAGGAACGAGATCATTTGTTTCACTGACACTCATTCTTTCCACTATACTATAGCATTCTTTTATTATTTTTCTAGCTTAAAGAAAAATACAAAAAAAATTATATATTCCAAAAAAGAGCGGCAACGGGACAACATTTCCATATATTGTTGGCAGCTAGAGTCAGTCGTGTCACCCTTGAACAAATCACTCAAAAGAAAGTCTCTCCTCCATTTTGGGCGAGATTTAGTTTGAATTAGGTACGCCTTAACCTTGTTATTGAGTCAGTTCTCCTCCGATTGGTTATCTCTTCCAATCATATGGAGAGTTCATTTGTGCCTCCTACATGACAAAATTATACAGAGTTATCATATTCTACCACATAGTCATCATTGAGTCGTGATTTTGTTCAAGGGAAGTAAGCCTAAGTCAGCCTCTCTGCGGTGTCTCTTGACTTATTTTTCAGTCAGCCATACCTAGTTGTCAGTGTCATGTTTGTCATCACATCAGTTATATTGGTCCTTTCCTCATGTCAGTTTGAGAAGGACTCCATTAACTTCTTGCTGGCAGCTCTTGTCCTTATCAATGATGACATATTGCTCTGAGGGCAGGCCTAGAGCCACACCCTGGCCCTATTTTCATTATTGATAGGTCACCTTGTGCTCAACATCAATTAGTATCATGGGTCTTTGATTGAGTGGTTTCCCTTGTGTTCGACATCAGCTTTCATTATCACACGTTGGGATTTGTGTAGTGCCTTGGTTTCCATTTGACTCTATTGATGGATTCCTCACCTCTGTGTTAGCTTTCATTATTGGTTGGTTCAAAGGGTTTCTATCGTGCACTAGCTACATCTTATGTATGTTGGAAACATGCTTCGATTGGGTTACTACATCTTTTTTGTCATATTCCTTCCACATTATTGGCCTACGAGTTACACTCATTCTAGATTGATGAAGGATGCCTTAATGCCTTACTTCTAGCAGATATTTTCCTATCGATTACGACTCATTACTTTGGGGCAAAGATTTAGAGTCCATTTGGCAGTACCTTGGGGTTTGCAATCATCAGTTGTAGATCCTTCACTATTGATAGTGGGGAACCATAATTGTCCCCTGATTGATAGATTCTTCCAGGTGTTTGACCTCAGCTCATTCATTCACACTTGTTAGATTGTATAGGGTACCTTGACTCTCATTATCATTATCGATGAGTAGTCTCGCGTTTGTTAACTATATACATTAATGACCAGTAATCGAACGATTTCTCACAAGGTCGACTTCAGATCATTTATTCCCATTGTGTAGAAATGTACCACGGTGGTCGGTGAAGACCTCGGGTTGCATCAACATTCTTTGGTTCACTTGTCAGTTGCTCCTGTTACTGCTAGTCGACACCATCCACATTATATGTTGCAGTCCTTCATAGTGACATCTTATACGCTGGCATCCGAGTTGCGATGTAGTATCATCTTATTCTATCATGTTCATTTGGTACTACTGGGATAAGTTTTTGACATCAGTGATCAACTTCATCTTTTAGCTTCATTGATCATCTTCTTCTATGTGATATTCAGACATGTAATTGTTCGATCACGATCAGATGATCCATTATGTACTTTTAGTTCTTTATACTTGTATACATAGTGGATCCGCTTTTACTTGATATGCGGACATGCTTTACTTTCTCTAAGCATGGGTATGCCTGCCTTAGACAGTTGTTTCTTTCTGATCTTCTTTTTTGATGGCTTGGTAGGCTGAAATATGGTGAAGTGCTTCTCAGTTTCGACAGGTTTCCTTTCCATATATTTAGTACATTTCTTCCATCATGTACCCCTTCTAACCTCGTATATTAGGGGGCATCTGTTATAGCTCCAAATATCACCCTTGGTATTTGTCATGCTTGGTTTATGGCCTAGAGCAACCCCTCCTTCCAAACTTGGTCCAAATATTTTAACAGTGTTTTACTCCCTGTACGCTACTTTACCCTGTGATAAAAGAAAGAAACAAGGATAAGTTACAAGTTTCCATTAATAAAGATTATGCCTCATACATTGAATTCGACCTAGAGTTTAATGCATTCCAATCATAAGAAGTGCTAACCTCAAATAAAATGGGCAACTGAGTTAGGGACTAAGATTTTGTACCCAACGATAGATTGGGCAACATTGTGGTCTTTCTTGCTACTCCATCACCCTCGGGCCAGATTCTAGGGCATAAGGAGGTTTCTCAAGAATGAAAACAATTAGGAATCCAAGGAAATATCTCCACCCCGGGCTGTAAAGGGGAAATATTGAAGACGCAACTGAACTCATCGACAAAATGCTTTATTGGGATTTTGTATCTTAGAACGCAATCATTTCAGCTTTTGTCCAGCAAGGCCACAATAAGGAGACTTTGAAGCTTTAATTTTAGGTTAAGCTTTCAAGTTTAAGGCCAAATAAATTTACATTGACAAGTGGTTTAAATCCATGTGCCAACTTGATGTGTCCATAGTGTGGTGCACAAGCTCAAGTTATGGTAATCAAAGTGGGATTTGAATCAAATGCCTTTCCAGAGCTTGCTCTTATTTAAATGTATGTTAAGTTTGATAGAATGGAGGATGCAATCCAAGTGTTTGATCACATTTGCGTGCCTAATGTTTTCACATGGAATTATTTTGTTTTCGGATATGTCTGATGTGATAAGTTAGAGCATGCAAGGTAATTGTTTGATATGATTCCTAAAAGGGATTTGGTCTCTTGGAGTACATTGATTGAGATCTACACCCAACATGGGTATAGTGAGGAATCCCTCCAATAGTTTCATGAAATGCATAGGTCTAGCATGAGGCTAAATTATATTACCTTCATAGTTCCCTCAATACTTGTTACCTTAGATTCCATTGAACAAGGAAGACATCTACATGGATTGATAATCATAAGTGAACTTGAATTGGATGCCTTTTTCAGGAGTTCCCTTGCAGACATGTATACTAAATGTGTTGGAGTATAGATTATGTACACCTTCTGTTTGATAAAATGGTTATGTGAGATGTCATTTCATGGACATCAATCATTACAGGTTTAGCACCTTAGAGAGTGCACACCAATTATTCGATACGATGCCTACAAGGAATGTAGTTTCTTGGAATGCAATGATGGCAACATATGCCTAGGTTGGGTATGGTGAGAAAGCCCTACATATTTTTATAGAAATGTTTTTCACAAGAATTAATATAGATTGGGTCACCTTTGTTCATCTTTTAAGTTCATGTGTGCATTTAGCAACTTTGAAGTAGGGAAATCAAGTCAATTTACACACAATCAGAAGTGAACTCAAGTCAAAATGGGAAGCCACTTGACTTGAAGATTACCATGCACATCGAACTGGTGGTCCATGCAATCTGGCGAAAGCTAGCTAGTGTGGGGTTTGAACCTGCAACTTGCCAATGATAACACCCATATATAATTTTGCAATGGAAGTTGTATTCCTAGTGAGAGCTTAGAGTTTGCAAGGGAAGTGTTTGTTAAAATTCCACTAAGAATATGCGTTGAGGCAGTACAAATGGTTTGCCTGTAAAGTTTGCTCCCCAAGTTTAACAAAGGGTGGATCAACTGCACAAGTAGCACCAAATGCCTCTATATTCAGACATCCATTTTTATTTCAAACTACTCAAAGCTCAAACATAGCTCTATTCTTATTAAATATCCACTTAAGAGGTCATACAATTGTCGTGACTTATCATTTTACAATTTGGCACATAGCAGTCGCCAAGACTGTTTACGAAGATCCAAAATCATTGTAGTCTCTTCTAGCCTTTTCAAATAAAACTTTCACTAAGTTGGTAATATTTATATTTCGACAAAAATGAAGACCCCCTCATTGGCTCTATATTGTATTTTGTTATTGGAATGGTTCATGGCTATTTTCAAAGTGTTGCAAGATTTGGCCAATTGGTAAAAATCTATGCAAAATAAATATTTTATTGCACTAATTACAAAGGTATGGACTTGAATTGCATCTGCCCCGGTGTAACTACTTCATGGTTCCGGTGCAAACAAACATATTATCAGAGTGGTACTTGAATTCTAGCACTCGTATCAGAGTGGTGGTTTCCTGATATTTTATATTGTGAATGAGTGACTGAAATGTAGGACTCTTGGCCCGCATGCAAAAATATTTCATTTCAAGGATTTGGTTATATACCCAATGTGTATATTGTAGACTAGGATGTATATGCAGTAGTTGTCGAGATTGGAAAATGAAGCACTAGTCATGTCTTCATGACCCAAATGCAAGAGGTTTGAATCCACATGTCCAAAATGTCATTCTTGGTATTTGGATAGATATCTAGTATGTATATGTAGTAGGCTGAGTAAATATATATGTCATATATTCAGTGGTTGTGGACATACAATGAAGTGCTAATCAAGCACACTATGAAAGACATGCTACTACAGTGTCTAAGCAACTATTCAACCTCTTGCCTTATGGAGAACTGACAAAAAATACAATAATAATAAAAAATTAATATATATATATATATATATATATATATATATATAAATATATATATATATATATATATATATATATATATTATATATATATATATATATATAATATATATATATATATATTATATATATATATAGATAGATAGATATAGATATATGAACAAATAAATTGAATGCATATATATTTTGAGCCATGATTGTCTTACTTTTGGGTTGATTTGATATGGACCATTGTAGACTTTGCAATCGAATGTAGTGAAGTTGAAAGGGGAGTTTAGAGTAGCTAATGAGCATAGAATGAACACTACCATCATATCAAGTGCAAAATATTCCCATAGCAGGCTTCAGAACTAGGTGGATATACAAAACATACATGGGTATTTTCTTTGTTATTCTGGGAAGTATATATTGTCTTAACATGCCTTAAAATGATGTGGTAACTTTCAAGACAAATGATTATTAGCCTTTCCTATCTTGTTATTCTGGACTTTTTGGGTTCATGGTTGCCTCATGTCTTCTCGATTAGAGTGTTTTATAACATAGCCTAGGGCAGAAGGAAATGCAATGAAAGTTTTGGGAATGCCTCAATTCCATATCCTTTCTATATCAATTCAAGGCATTGTCACCTGGATGGATTCAAATTGCAATGTTATAACAATACTGTGAGGGTTTAAGTGAATAACCTTTACTATAAGCTTTTCATCAGATGTGATCATCATCAATCCTCTCCAATCTTCCTATCCTAAAAACCTCAAGGGCTTCAGTGTCAAAGGCATGAATAATTATGCAATTTCTGTCAGCAACTTTCTCCAGTTGTCTGACTACAAGAACACTCTAGGTTGTCTGCTGAAATGCAATATTCCTTATATGCAGAGCTACAATGAGAAATGCATGTTTGATAGGACATTTTTCTATCCCCTTCTGAATGAGACAATATGGCACCATGGAGGTGATGACTTTTCTCACTTATCCTAGTTGTAGTGCCAGAGTTTCATTAGTTGGATACTCACATCCATATTGACCTGTTTGGATGCAAGCTGTGGACTAAGTGGGAATTGGGTGTTATGGCCACTTTTTGATGATGTTCACTATGACCCCAATGTGGTCTATCAACATGCGGTAGATGTAACTGACAATGTGAGGTGTGCTTCTAAAGATGGCTATCAAGGAGATGAGTTCTGTCATGGCACTGGATACGTAAGAGTATGCAAAAAGAATGGTGAGAAGGCATACAATAGGGACTGTCAAAGAGATGATAATGCAACAAAGAGAATAGTCCTTGCAGTTGGGCTTGTGGCTTCGGCAACACTTGTGGCAACAGGTCTTATTGCACTTGCTTTACACAGAAAACATAAATAATCTAATTTTTGAGTTAGATAGTCTAGGGAAGAAGCCAACTTACAAGTCTTCTACCTATGCACTCTGAAGAACTCAAATTTGATCTATTCTCCTATAATATGTTGGAGAAGGCCAACTAAAATATTTTCTACTACAAAAAAAAGTGTGGACATAGTGCTCGTGGCACTATATATGTTGGGAGGCTTATTGATGGTCACCTTGTTGCTGTAAAAGGGATCCATTTTGGGAGTTCTCATGGAGTAGATCAACTATTAAATGAAATTAATATATTCTCAATAGTGAAACAAAATAAAACTTAATACAAATTCTTGGTTTTGTTTATTAACTGAATTTGACTCTACTTGAACTGAGGGTTTATATATACTAATGTTGATGAAGCAATGATATAATTGCCTACATTGTTTACCTTGTTGTTAAAGTATGTTAGAATTCTAGAACCAAGTCAGTAAGAAGCAGAGTTCATCTTTATTCTACCTGTGTTTATTGTATCAGGTTGAGTACTCCCTCTATTGTTATTCTGCTAGTATTACATTTCACGAATCAATGTTCTAGAGATTAGATTATTACATACAGGGTACAAGAGCTATGTGCCATCATCTGTAGAGAAATGCATTCAAGCAAGATACATAAAGGGTTGTGAATGAGTTGAATTCATCTGCTCATCGAGTAGTGAACAAATTGGATAAAATAGAGCAGCAGCTAGATTCTCAGTTGGAGCACTCTAATGAAAACCATAATTCCCTAGACTCTATTGATTCTCAATCAGAACTACTTGCTCAAATTCAAAGGTTGTACAAGATAAAATCACAAATTTTATAGATGAGTGCAATTCCAATTTTTTGAGAAATCTCATTAGATAATTGTCACTCAATTTAAGTTGCAAGAACAGTAGTTTGATATGCATAAGACTGTGGATAGTAGTAAAATGATTAAATTGGTTTAGATATACACTCCAACATGCACATGCAAAAAATATAACTAATTAGGTCACACATAAAGCTAATGACATTTCTGATGTCTTGCAAAACTAAAAATCAACATGTATCCTAGGGTTTATCAACAAAAATTACCTTAAGATGTTGAAAAGAGCATCTAGGTCCACCAAGCATTGTCGTAAATCTCTATAGAGGAATCCCAAAAATTGTAAAACCAAGGTACAAATTATAAATTTGTTTGATCACAATCCAACAAGATTCAAATAAATAACATGAAACACCATTTAAGGAATTTGTATCCCAAACAAAATGGGTAACTACAAAGAATTATTTCTCATAAAATGTAATAAAGAATCTAACTTACTGAAGTTTTGATTTCAGATTGTCACTTTTCTTCAAGTTTTTATATTTTTGTGTGAGAATGTATCTGTTCATTGAATACAATGGACCTATATGTTATAAATATTGGACTTAGTTTCCCTATATGAGAATATATGGTTGATGAATGTCTTTTATTCTCGGTTGATGATACCAAGATCCCATATCTATCTTAGAAAACATTGTTTCTCCCTTTGTCTCGTCAAATAAATCATCTATCCTTTGTATAGGATATTGATTCTTTATCAACATATTTTTTAACTAATGATAGTCTATACGTGACCTCTAGGATCCATCCTTTCTAACAAAAATCACTAAAGTCTCAGAAGATCTTGCTATATTGAGTGAAGTCACTCCAACCCTTGATTTTGTCACATACAATTGTTTGATTACTAGCCTCTACACATTAGGTGAAGTAGATGATGTATGTGAGCTATTGGAGGCAATGGTTAAAAAGGTCTTCACTCCCAATACAAAGACATACGGTTTTGTTTTCACACAGCTTTGCAAAAGAAGAAAGGCTAGAGAAGATTTTGAGCTATATAATAATGTTGCAATAACTACCTTCTTCCCAACCCTACAAATACATGACAAGTTGATTGTGATGTTTTGTTGCACTGGGCATGTAGACATGGATTTAGAGCTTTGGAACAAGATGCATGAGAATAAATACAACTATGGTCACCAAAGTTACAGTGTGTTGATTCACAGTCTTTGTTATAATGGTCTTTTCAAAGAAGCTTTTGTGCATCTAAAGAAAATGATAGAGAAGGGATTAGTAAATAATCAATAAGCTACAATAAAATAAATAACATGTCTGCTTTCACTGAGGATTTAGCTCCTGTGGGTTTGACTAGAAGGAGGTTCTAACTTTCTTTTGGCCAAAGTGTTGGTTGCTAGCATTTGGTAACTGGGATGACTAGATAGTTCTCCTTGAGTTGATTCCCTACAATGTTAGTCTGTGGCAAGTTTTCCACATAGCTGCTAAATTGATCTTTTGGGTTTCCATTCCCTTTCATGAGATTTCTAAAAACATCCTTACTAAAAATCATTGAATGCAAATAGAAATTAAACACATAAACTAATATTGGTAATCTCAAGTCGTTGGTGTCTTTGGATCTGAGTTATAACCATCTATTTGGAGTCACACCTATGATATTGGGTAATTCCAATGCTCTTTTAGTGTTGTAACTGGATGGAAATTTCTTATCTGTACAAATTCCTGCAGAAATTGGTGAAGTTCATCTTTGAAATTAAACACATAAACTAATATTGGTAATCTCAAGTCATTAGTGTCTTTGGATCTGAGTTATAACCATCTATTTGGAGTCACACCTATGATACTGGGTAATTCCAATGCTCTTTTAGTGTTGTAACTGGATGGAAATTTCTTATATGTACAAATTCCTGCAGAAATTGGTGAAGTTCATCTTTGGCTTTGCTATAAGTACTTATTGTCATATCTTTGTATTCGCTTAATACTTCATTTCACATGTTCTACTCTATATATAGATTTTTATCTCCATTCGAGCTTTTGACTGTATTAGATGAATATTATTTGTGTTTGTTTCGTTGGACTTCTACTAGATGTTTGGAGTTGTGATGTAATAAATTCATCCCTCTAGCTACTTACTATTGTTATATTCACCCTTCCACCTTTCTTATTTAACCATTCCTTTGGTTTCTTATTTTATTAAATGAACAAAATTCTTAATTATATAGGGTTGAGAGTCTCCTTGAATGAAATATTTTTTTTGAGATTTTGTAGACGGTTATCGTTTGCACAAACCCTAAGCACAAATTTAGATTTTAGGTGGGATACTCTCACTCGTCAACTTTTCTTTTCTGCAAAGGGATTGCCATATGGTATGTTTGAAATGTGTTCTATTCCAAAACAAAATTGTTGAGACGACTTAAATAGAGTGCCAATAACATTTGTAATCTATGGATTACGGTTCTTTCGCAATCTTCATTGCATGAGATTTACGAGCTTCTTACATTAGAGGTAATGAAATGTGCTTTTTCATGTATTTCTGGAATAGATTATCTCACTCAAACGCTATATGTAACCATTTAAGGTTTTGAGTTTCAAAAATTTTCTATACAATTCTTTTACTTCTTTACATAATTTGTCACTTTATGGTTCCTCTGGGGTTCCTTTTGCAGTCTTCATTACATAATGTTTAGAATATCATTACATTAGAGGCGAGGAAATGATAATAGTGTAGAGGCGATGAAATGATAATAGTGTTTTATTTTGCATAGAATTCCAAAATATATTATTCTGTTGGAAATCTATATGAAGCCATTTAAAACTATCGATTTTTTTAAATGATGGAGGAATCAACCTTCGTAAGCTTTAGAGTTTCAAAAATGTACTATGCAATTCTGTTACTCCGCCAAACAATTTATGTTGCCAACCATCACAATCTAATACCTACGTTTCCATGTGCTTACCTTACAACAATGAAAATTACCTTAAGATGTTGAAAATAAAATTACCTTAAGATGTTGAAAAGAGCATCTAGGTCCACCAAGAATTGTTGTAAATCTCTATAGAGGAATCCTAAAACCTGTAAAACCAAGGTACAAATTATAAATTTGTTTGATCACAATCCAACAAGATTTAAATAAATTACATGAAACACCATTTAAAGAATTTGTATCCCAAACAAAATGGGTAATTACAAAGAAATATTTCTCATAAAATGTAATAAAGTGTCTAACTTACTGAAGTTTTGATTTGAGATTGTCACTTTTCTTCAAGTTTATCTCTAATAAAGCATCTAACTTACTGATGTTTCGATTTGAGATTGTCACTTTTCTTTAAGTTTTTATTTTTTAGTGTGAGAATGTATCCGGTCATTGAATACAATGGACCTGTATGTTATAAAAGTTGATTTTGGTGCCAGTTTGGACTGAGGATGGAATGTTATTCTTCGGTTTGGAAGTGGAATCTGCCTTTCACGATGGGAATGGATAGGGTATTGCTAGAAAATTGGTTATTCATTATGATATAAATGTATGTTTTTATTTTCTGTGGGTATCATTCTAACAATTTTAAATTGAAACTATGGGGTGTCACAGCTGCTTCATTGCCAAACTTGAAAAGGTGCTTGTGTCTAGAAAGTTTATAAGTTATAGTGAAAGATATGCGAGGAAAGAAACATCATTACAAGGGTATCATAGGATCTAATATGCAAGGAAAGAAACATGAGTCTATAGGACGGGACTCTATTGGATGTGGTAGCATACAGAATGTGAAGCAATATTGCACTCTGGAACAAGGGGGTTGATGATATTCAGAGAGATAATTGATAATATGATCCGTAACCAAGCGAAAATTAGATTTTCAAACATGGGGACAGTTTGAGTTGTGACATGCCTATAAAACATAATTAAAACAATGAATCTCTTTATAATGTTTACCTATAGATTAATATTGAGTTGAAGAAGAGCATTAGCAATGAAGTTGGAGCTACTCGAAATGATAATGGATACAAATCCTTCACTTATAATCATGATGATGAACGCATTAGGAGTGTTGAGGAAGTTGGGAACCTAATACAGATTCCAGAAACATATCAACCTTCTTCATCAGGATTTTGGGAATAGATAGGTCCTGCAAAGGATTTGGCTGAAGTAGAGACATTATTTCCTGGTCCAGATGGACCTATTGGTTTTGTGTGTGCATTTTTGTAGTTTTCACTTCCTATTCCAACTGCAAAGCACCAAAGAGTTGCCAAAATAGATATGAAGAGTTCCAATTCTCAGCTAGCAGCAAAAACCTTAATGGGTATAAATTTCTATGGAGGATTATGTTCTTCCAAGAGATGTTGCACCTATCCTTCATCATGAATATCTCTCCTTGCTAAAAACACACCAGCCAATTTTTTTTTGGGATGAACAGAACATGGAGCTTACATACATATATAGATTAAGAGACATCTACATGCATATATGGATTAAGAGACAACCATCACTGTGTGTGACAAACCTGCCATAGATAATCAATAATCGAAAGTAAGGATACAAATTCCATGCAGAAAGAAAGTGAGGTGAGGACTTGATTTAAATTTAGGGCAGAAAGTAACCGGAAGCGAAAACGATTTAAATGGGTCTAAATGACAAACCATCCAAACAAAAACTTAGAGCACCATAACTTAACTTCTCTTCACCGATGATTAAACAAACAATTCAATTCAATGCATCATGCATCATATTTATTTTGTGTTGGTGTCGTTGGGGTGTGCTAGGCCAGTGTTGTAGTGCAACGCACAAACGATGTGTGAGAGCCTCAATTGCAAGCTATTGTGAGTGGTACCTCCCTCTCCTCAATAAGTCAATATCAATTTTCTATGTAAAGATTAGCATGGTTGAACTTGGGGATCTTTATGATGCGACTCATACAAAGCCCCATTGCTTATTTCAGAAAATTTTTCGTGTAACCTTTCAAGGAAGCTGCTCACTCACAGATTCAAATTATCTTTTTTTGTTAAGATCCTTCACTTAAATTTTCAATGCAATTGTTAAATGCCGATGTGCAGGAACACTACCTAAAAATCTAAGATCATTTCTATGTGATCTAACAATTTCTTGTGATGGGATAGTAAACCATGCTAGAGAGAAGTTTGGATATGAGACTGTCAGTTTTCAAATATGGAATCGAGATCTAGGGACTTTTATGCAAGAAGGTTTCCATTATATCAATGAGTATATGAGTAGGTAACCAGGTGGTTCTTGGTTAGTGAAAATCCCACCAAAAATACCTCTACACAAGTAGATCCCTACAGAGCATCTGTTAGAGCCTAGATTTTGTTATGAAACCAGCTCAAGAAAAGATAGAAAAGATAGATCAAAGCTTTAGAATTCAGCCTCTTCGAGGGGGAAACCTCCTTTACATTATATAAATGAACAATTCTTGCATGATTCAAATGACAAAACCTCCTTTCTATATATAGGAGTCTAAGGAGTCACAATATAATCTAGCCGACCTAACAATAATAATATAAAGCCACAAAAATAACAATAGAGGGATTCTATGGGGTAGAGTAATAACAATATGGGGGCAATAGGGGCACA